>LPNX011024020.1:61745-196723 GCA_001517045.1 Pseudotsuga menziesii
TTAAAGACCATCTCCAAAGCCAAAACCACCCCCAAAAGTGACTTTTGGAGGAAGGAAGACAACCACCCCTAAGAGTCAAATATGTTGTAGTGTTTTATTGAAATTTGATCTTTTTGTGAAGAAAATTGTTTGTCTTATGTTACATGTGGTTGTGGGATTATGGAAAGATATGGTATATTTAATATGTTTTGTAAAGTTAAAATGTTTGTTGTGTTTAAGATAGATTTATATTGATTTATGTTAATAAACTGATTTAATATAAAATTTGTATCTCAATTACTAACCTTTTTTTAACCATTTTTTCAAAATTATATATATATATTGTCATTGTTAATTATTTTTGTCTATTTTAAAGTCTCTTTTTTATATTTGGTAAAAAAATCCTCTTCATAGTTTTATTAATTATTTTAAATAGATTTTGTTTTATTTTAATTTGAGTTATTAAATTTAAAGAGATTTGTAAAACTCTTTTAAAATACCTCATTTTATTTTCTTTTTAATTTTCTAATTTATTATCATTTAATAGATTAGTATTATTTCCTTTGATTTATATATTAAATTAAAATTGGAATTCCTTATTTTTTGGATCTTTTATTTCATGGTTATCTATTTTCAAGGACTATATTTCCATTTCATTATTTATTAATCCTAATCTTATCCATAATATATTACCTTCATTGTGATTCTTTGAACATGGATGAAGAGTTAACCCAAAATGTCACACTAACAATGCCTAATGCTCTATGTTGAGTAGATTGAATGAGCATGCAAGTAGGCTAGTTAGGATGAGCAAGATTGATTTAGACGGATATCCATTTTGACGCACCTATTCCATTGGCTCAAAACATTTTTCTATTTTGGAAATTTTCTAGTAGTTTTTCTATAGTTTTTCAGGTACTGAACTTGTGCGGTTGTTTTGAGGCCCTAAAGATCGATTTTTTGGCCTCACAATAGCTCAAGTGATATCCATATGTTCTTGTATTGGCATGTAGTGTCCCATATGATAGAAATAGAATCTGGTCTAGAATCGATCCATTATTGTACTCATTGTCTAGATCTTTCCAATTGTCCACCAAGCACCTCAAATGAAGATTGTATGCAAACGTTATAGCCTGGGGAAGTGGACTACCGAACAAACCACCTTGGGTACAAAACTTTGATGGTTTATCTCATACGATTAGTTTTTTGGATGTTTAGGATTGTTACCCTCATGCTTATGATAAATATACCCTTTCAGACTCCTTATATTTTTAGATTTTCATGAATGAGCATAGTCATAGCATCTCTTCTCAAACATAAACTACCACCATTATAGATGCTATATTCTATAGTTTGTTCTACTTCCATCATTTAATATTATTTATGTTTATTGTATCATTGTGTTACTTGAAATTTTTTTGTTTATGTGGTTCTATATATTTTCTTTGATTTAGTTCTCACATAAATATGGATCAATGGTATCAAAATTATCTGCTCTTTTTTTATTTCTCCATCCATGTCCTCGAAGAGGTTGAAATATAAATAGTCTGGTCTCGAATTCATTTAGCTTTAGGAGGACCATCTTCAGTGGCCCAAAATTACCCCCATGGCTGAGGAAAAAGGAGGTTACAGATTAGGAGATCCTATTAATATGTTTCTTGAGAAATCCAAGCTTGTGAGACATTTCATCAAAATGATGGATCATTTTATCCACATTCTTAGACTTATGTTGGCAACATCAAATGGATCATGAATAAGAAGCAGTCACTTTGGAGCAGCTGCACACTTTAAGGTACAAGTTAACTTTGATATTATTGTATTTGAATATCATATAGATGTTGTCACCCTAGATAATTTCTTGAGTGTTACCAACAATATTTCAATCAGTACGGACACAGTTTGTTCCCCTAACCTGCATGGTACAAGTATAGAACAAAAGGACACGACAATGTATCCTCTCCCTATATTACTGATCTACTTGAATGTAAAGTTGTATTTATCTTGAGTGTGGAATATTGTCCTTGTTTTATAGATCCTCATGTGATCTACTGTACATGAACAGAACACAAAAAACAAGAAAAGAAATGAGAGCAACAAGATAAATCAATGACCTATACTAATGATCAAGGAAACTAGTAATAAACAATCAATATTAACATAAATAATTTATGGGAAAGGGAAGCACTTTTGTATTAAATATGAGAAAATAAATCTACAACCGAAGCCTTGATGTCAAAGATTTTATTTTACAATATCTTTGAATCACTCACACACACTGCCAATTATGCAACATCTTACTCACAACTACTTTCTCTTTTCCTCCTAAACCAGACTTGGACCCAAAAACATAAGGATGCTCTCTTGGTATCTCCCATCACATGGTCCATGTAGCTTGCTTTAATAGACCAAAGGAAGCCCAAATGGGTTGATGTATTTTGGGAGGAAGGTAGGGAATGATCCCCAGGGGTTAGGAGGTTGAGTGCCAACTCTCCCAAGTAGTTAGGATCATACTCCACAAGGGATTTTTCCTAGAATCTTCTCATATCTTCTATTTTTTTCCCTTTTTGGATTACTAAGGCTCCTTGTAAAAGGGATAAGTGCATTGGCGCTCTTTGTGGTCATGTGACAGGCACCATGCATGCCTTGTGTCAATGGACAAGAGGCATCAGGATTTTTTGATGCTCTGTGCTAGGAAGCAAGGTGCGACAGGTTTTCTAGGAGTGAACAATAAGGTCCCAAAAGAGGGTTTGGATAGGAACTTCAAGGGATTGGAGCATTAGGAAATTTTTTGGGTGTAACAGAATTCCCCCCAAAGTATGAATCTAGAGGGATGTGATAGGTGAAATGATTTTCTCGATATGGATTCTGGTATCAGACGCAAAAGAGTAGTGGATAAACATTTGACACAAGACCAATTACCAACTATATGACTCAAACATGGTTGTGTACCAATACACTGCAGATCCATGTATAATGACCATGGCATTACTACTGACAATAAATTGTATATCCTATACATAACATACAAATTAGATCAATGTTATCGTGAATGAAAATTTGAACATAGCCACCAAACATACAATGTGGATCCATGTCATGACTCCAATCGATACTCCATCGCATCCTGAGGATAGGAAAATATTCAAGTGAATACCTAACCACTCGAGATATTCATTCCAACCCCAAACAATACGATTCTATCCATGCGAATAGATGCTCTAATGTCGAACATGGTAGAAACCACCAGATTACCAGTCATTGATGTATATCGTTAACAAGTGTGAGGGATATCATTATTGATGTCAATTATTCACAAGGTATCCCAGTACATTCATCTGAATGTGAATACATGACTTGTAGTAAAGCACTCAATGAAATCCTTCAATCAGAGGACATTTATGAAAACCCATTGTTGAAAGTGAGGAAACCTGTCATTGAGGCATGCAGGAATTAATTTACTTCGACTTGGTTTCTATGTATAATTCCTGGATTATATGTTGGTGTCGATAGGAATAGACTCGTTGAAGGAGGGCCATTATGTTTCCCCCATCATCGACACAAAACATGAAACAAAATATGATTTTGAAGTGATGAAAAAAACCATAAGATTGATTTAGATGTGACTGACTCAACGGAAGGTAAGGAAACTATAGAGGAGGTTTCCCTTGAACATTAAATGACACAACAAATGAATTGGAAGAATCGAATTGAATGCGATAGAGACTAGATGTAATGCAAGGACATGACAATGCATTCTTTGAATTGAATCGAAGGAGTTAAATGACTCACGAAAGTGGATCGACTTGGTGACAAGATGAATACCCAATTGTTTGAAATGAAAGTGGAGACAAGTGCCATGTTCAAGAGTGGACTACAAGATGCCATTGATGCAAATGAAATATGTTCCCCGTCCCCTTAATTTCCCCATCATGAAGGATGGATACCTATTTGATTTTTAGCGAGATTGAAAAGGGTAACAAATGCTCAATGTAGCTCATCAAGTGATAAGTCCATTCTCATATGTTTTATTAACCTGAGAAACGAGGGGTTCATTCCTAGAAAGGGTCCTTCATTGTTTAATTTTATGACTCCGAGGAAGGTAAAATCAATCATCATTTCATGTTTAGAGAGTTTTAAATGACTAAGAAGACTCCAGTCTAGAATTTTTCATAAATTTAGTCCCTGAGGCTCGAAGAAGTATAAATTTATGCCTAGGATAACTCTTCTAGTTGTGATAAACTAGAGTATATATTTTTTGTAAATGAGTCCAAACGGTTAGAAAAAGGGGTAAACTATCATCGACCAATGTTAGGATTATTAATCCTCCCTTGTCCAATTCGGTCATATGTCTAAATCAGAAGTCATGTCTAAATCGGGATTCCATCGAGTCTATTTTTAGTCACTAGCACCATTGGGTCCACTTGGCCTAATTGGGGCACATGTTTTAGTTAATAAAGTGTGGGGAACACTAATTGAGGCCTACTACCACTGATTGTACTTGCATGCCAGTTTAGGAGCCTCCTAGACCAATTCCTACAATTTAGGAGCAACTGGGAGTACCGATACCAACCAAGGTCAGTTGAGTTGAGTTGGTGACTAGTCAAGCTCAGTTAGGAGTCAGTTACATGCAGCTCTAGTACTCTACATTCAGTTAGCTCTAGGTTTGCATGGTTTCATGTAGGAGGGGCGCATTTCTCACCTACCATAGTAAGTTATCCTTAGTCAACATTGAATTAGTCACTTGAGTTGTGTTTTAGAACTCCAATGAACTCCGATAATGATTTAGACAAGGTCAGTTAACTATTGAGTCCTTCGATAATGATTTAGACAAGGTCTTAGTTATTGACAGTCAAGTAGAGTCTAATCAATTCGAATTTGCTCATGTGGATTTGAATTGCTTGTGCCTATTTATCCATTGTACTTCATTGTAAATATTATCTAATTAATCTTTGATTAATGAAAAGCATTCACAGCTGCAAGCCATTTTTGAACTGTTTCATTCTTTAATAACTAAGTAAATTGTGTGATCTATCTTGTGATTTGTGTGTTTTTCCATAGATCTATGTGCTCAATTTAATATGGTATCAGATCCTTGGCACACAAGGCACCTCTCCTCCTCAGATCTCTAGCTGGATCATTTTTTTTGAGCAATTCACTCCATTCCTACTCTGCACCAGAAGCAGAAGGTTTACCACTTAATACCCTAAGTTAAGGAATTGTTGATCAAGATTGCTTGATCGATTATGGTTGGTGTGATGAAAACCTGAAATGTGCAGGTAGTTGACCTTACTTTGTATGTTTGATTGTGTGATAGTTTATCATCTCTTCTCATAGTATTCACTACAAGCAGCCCTTTCTTCTCACTGCATTCACTACAGCAGCTCAGTCCTCCTTACTGCATCCAAAATGGCTCATTTAGTAGAGCCTCTCACTCCCTTCAACTATCACCAGTGGAAGGAAGGCATGGAGGTATTTCTCCGCACCAAGAAGCTCTTCAGACTCACAGAAGAAATAGAGGTAGTGCTAATTTTAAATCATGAAAAATAAAAGTACTTGAATAGAATTGATGAAGCTCATGGATACTTATTCTCCTCAGTCTCTCGAGATCTTCAATTCCAAATCCAACAAATTGAAGACTCCCAAGGATATTTGGGACAAGCTTGCCTCCTTATTTTATAAGCAGGATTAGATGAGGTTCCATCAGCTAGAAAATGATCTGATCTCTCTTAATCCATCCAACTTTGAATCACTGAATGAATTCTTCACAAAGTTCAAGAACCTGATATATCAGTTGAAGCAATGCAAAGTGGAGAAGGATGAAGATCAGCTCATCCTTGCCATTCTCACAAAGCTCAATGTATACTACTTGGTCTTTGTATCAACCTTCCAAATAGTAAGTATCACCACTCCAAATTGGAAGATTCCCACTCTTGATGCCTTCCTCCAATCTCCCACTTCTAAGAATGATAAATTGATCCAAATGGGGATCATTCGATCTCCCAAAGATCAATCTCTAGTTGAAAGAGGAGATAAGGTAGCGAATGACAAAGGGAAGCAAAGAGATGAGTCCCCTATGAAGAAAGAGCAGTCAAAGGAGCCTTCAGGTTTGAAGAAAATCAAGAAGAATGGAAAAGGAAAGGTCCTTTGCTCTTATTGTGGAAGGGGCTTTCATTCAGAAAGCTCCTATATAAGAAGAAAACTTGATGAAATGGCTCTTCTTTTGAAGAAACATAACATTTCTACACCTACTAGCACAAGGAAGGATGACTCTGAAGAATAAGATGAAGAATACCAAAGGAAAGGACCCGTGAAGGTTAGATGCTCATCAACACATGTCTTCCTCATTGATTCTGGAGCTTCCAATCATATGGCTACATCCAGAGAATCAATTTATTCTTTTTAGTCCTTTGATGGTGCTAGTATTTAGATGGGCAATAATAATAAAGTCCAAGAAAAAGGAAAGGGCTCTATCAAGCTTGAACATGGAAGATTCAAAGATGTGTTATTTGTTCCCTCCCTAGCTTCAAACCTATTATCTGTCTACCAGATGACCCATACTGGCTCTCCAAAGCGAGTGATATTTGGTCCTAAATAGGTGGAGATCACATATATCTCTACTGGGAACATCATAGTGAAGGGTGTTGCAAATCATGCCTCAAAAGCAAATGAGTTCTCACATTTCATGCCTCCTTCAAAACTAATGCACTCTCACCAGTGACTTCCAAGGGAAGGTAAAATCATTGCATCTACTTCTTTTGCAACTTCTACTAGTATTGCAGATCCATCTTTATCAGTTTATGAGATTGAGATTCAAGGTGATTCAGATCTAGATTCAGTCCCTACTTCCAAACTGGAAGCTAGGAAGATGACTAAAAACCCACCTGACACTCAGAAAGGAAAGACCCTTGAATTATGCCATGCAATCTTACCTCCTTCAGAGAGATGCATTAGACTCCCTGTAAGATGCTACATGGCAAGGGCTCAGTCTCAGTACACTCAGAAGAATGGATATGATCATACACCTTTTCATCCAGCAAGAGACAAAGGTTACATTCCTCCTTCACTCCATCATCATTTTTGGAGAAGAAGGAGAACTCTACATGCCAGGCCCCATAATACCTGTGCACAGCACACCATGCATGATGCTTCACTGCCTCACTAAGATGAATATTGCAGCAACATATTTTCAAGTTTTTCAAACTTGAATCCTGATTCTACCTGCTTAGATAGAGGGTGGGGATTTTTTTCCCATGTGGTTTTTTCCACAACTCCTTGTATTGAGCAGTTACTTTATTTTACTTGATGTAATGGGTGACCTATGGTCTTAGTTACCAGGGCCCACATATTTTCCAAGTTAGCATTCAGCGGGGGTGTTAGGATTATTAATCCTCCCTTGTCCAATTTGGTCATATGTCTAAATCAGGAGTCATGTCTAAATCGGGAGTCCATCCAGTCTATTTTTAGTCACTAGCACCATTAGTTCCACTTGGCCTAATTGGGGCACACAATTCGGTTACTAAAGTGTGGGGAACACTAATTAAGGCCTACTACCACTGATTTCACTTGCATGCATATGTTTAGGAGCCTCCTAGACCAATTCCTACAATTTAGGAGAAACTAGGAGTGTCAATACCAACCAAGGTTAGTTGAGTTGAGTTGGTGAATAGTCAAGATCAGTTAGGAGTCAGTTACATTTAGTTCTAGTCCTCTAATTCAGTTAGCACTAGGTTTGCATGGCTGCATGCACGAGGGGTGCATTTCTCACCCACCATAGTTAGTTAGCATTTGTTAACACTGAATTAGTCACTTGAGTTGTGTTTTAGAACTCTGATAATGATTTAGACAAGGTCAGTTAACTATTGAGTCCTCCGATAATGATTTAGACAAGGTCTTAGTTACCTACAGTCAAGTAGAGTCTAATCAATTCGAATTTCCTCATGTGGATTTGAATTGCTTGTTGCTATTTATCCATTGCACTTCATTGTAATTATTATCTAATTACTCTTTGATTAATGAAAAGCATTCACAGCTGCAAGCCATTCTTGTACTGTTTCATTCTTCAATAACTGAGTAAATTGTGTGATCTATCTTGTGAATTGTGTGTTTGTCCATAGATCTATGTGCTCAATTTAATAACTAGATGATCTTTCAAATACTTTTACAAGTGTGAATGCATCAAGATCACTTGGCGATCTTTTCATGTTTAAAAAGTATCGAAAAGAGCTTAAAATTAACACTGTAAGGGGTTCTTTTTTCATAATCCATTTTAACGAGTCTGAAAAAATAGTAAAATCACACTTGATACCTCTTCACTAGGTGTTTAATGAGCACGCCCAATGTATAAAAATCAATCGGTACCTTTTTCATGTTTGAAACCAGAGCATAAAAAAGCGATAAAGTAAGCTTAAAACACTTTCCATGTTTTAACCAGGGCATGGAAATCATAAAAGGTAAGATCAACACCATTTTACTGTTTTTAATGAGCTCAAAGACCGGTTGGAATAATTATCAGGGTATATGCTTCATTTTTTAATGAGCTTGACACAAAATAAAATACTCTCAAAATTTCATTTCATGGTTTAGAGAAATCGAAACTAAAAGGAAAGTATGCTCTGAATGAGTCCCATTGATGGATGTTTTCCCAACATGATGTCTAGTTGTTGGTACTCACCCCAAGTATAAATGTCAAGTATCTTAGCTCCAACATAATATAAAGAGGTTGGATACATGCCCCCCAAGATTCATTTCATATGCTTACTATTGTCTTCATTCAACTAAATGTCGAGTTACTCCTAGGACAAGGTTCACCAGAGATGGAGGAAGAAAAATGATAAAGTGATACATGAATATGAAATGGAGGTTCAAGTATTGAGTCTAGTAAAAGACTTGACACAATGGAAGAATCTGTTTCAGTTTTTAATGAGCTTGACACAAAAATGGAACTTTGGTCAAGGTGATCTGTTTCATTTTTAGACAAGCTTGAAATAGAAAATAAATATGCTTGTGGGTACCTAATTAAATTTTACAGAAGTTTGAAATACATAACAACTATTGTTGAGGTATCCCATTTCATTTTTTAACGAGCTTGACACCAAATGGGATCTGTGCTCACATTCAGTTCTTATCCAACATGATTTCCAAAGGTTGGAAGGTTTCCCCCCTTACATAAGAAGCTAGCAGTTTAACTCCAGTATGGTGTCCAGAGACTAGAGACATGCCCCATAGGATTTCCCATGATGGGAAGAAACTATCGATTTACAAATGAATGAATATTAATGTGATCTATCTTGTAGTTTAATTCGATATCCTAAGTCCTTGTGGATGACTAGTAGGCGTTGCAAATCTAATTCAATATTAACAATTATTGAGAAGTATTACTAGGTTTATATTATGTAAAATTACTATTGAAATATCAATAATGTGATGGAACCTTTGGATGAAACATAAAATCAATGATGGTAGCATATCTAGTGATTATGGCCATGATATTGAGAAAATTTCTAGAAAACAATTCTATAAGTTCTTTAATAGACAACACCAACATGGATGGATGATCAAGGTTGTACCCAATGTTGGACAATTTTCTCATGTGCCAACATTTATTGGAAAAACCCTAATCTATATTATCACAACTGCAAAAACTACCAAAAGAATGCTTCCAAACTAAGCTACAACAAATCAAATAACAAAAGAACAAATAACAACAACCTAAAATGAACATAAACCATATATTCCTTTATTCTTCATAAAAGGAATGATTGCATGTGTCCCTTACCCAAAGGGGAAAATGGATTTGTGGAATTAATTTCTCTTGACCTCTCTTATGTACCCACAAATATATAAATGGTTGAGAGGGATTTTGCAATATATAATCAATAGGATACATGATGTCTCATTGGCCTCTCAAACCCTCTATTTATCCCATGCCTAGTGGAGGTGGGAAATAAATGCTCCACGAGCTCCACTTATATAAAATCATTTTGATCTCGGACAGTTTTTACTCAACTAACTCATCAATAGCAACAATCTTGAGAAGCAACCACCTAGTTGCATCCCCACACAATGGGGACCCAACAAGCCTTCACCACAATTCCTTGATTCACCCTCAAGTCAACATATCTAGAATCATGATCGCATGTAGTTGTCTAAATATCTAACTTGTCTACTAATTCACTATTATTTAAGCACAAGCATTTCAAACCTTTCAAAAACCTTCATGATTCATTGCTCTGGATAGTTCCTCAAATATATTCACTCTTATCAAACTTTCACACTCTAGAGCAACCTGCTAAGTCAATCTTAGCCTCTACAACTTATCTACTGTATCCCCGCAGTCAACCACACAATCTCATCATCATGATGGAAACCTAGATCATGTATTTCCATATGGTCGTCCACCCATGTTACTAGAATGCCTTAGATTCTATCCTAGGCAACTACCAAGTCTGCTAGGGATCAATTTCATATACATGGATGAACCTGACTAATAGCCTTCTTAAACTACATCTATCATGAAACTATCCTAATATAATCAGCTAACCCAGCTGTATGACTCTCTATGTTTATATGTACTCATAACTGCTCACTATGTGCTCAAAATTACTAGTCATAAACTCTATTCATGTCCAACGAAAACAAACCATCCACCTAAAAGATATTGCAACCACTAGGGTCATTAGGCCTAATAGTCAAACTCAAAACAACAACCCAAAGCTTAAATAAATCTACATAATCTACAACTATAAATGAGATGCACTTGGTCTTCCACACCACTCGTAACTATTTATAGGATCCCACTAAAACCGTCTCTCCATAAATACTAGGTCTTGTCCTTCGGGTGCAAAATAACCAGTTTCTACATCAGTTCTTAAACTTTTTTCCACATTCCACAACATACTATAATATTATGCAACATGTGATCTCTTCAGGAATCCCACAATGTTTTGCAATTAAATACGGCCTTCCACAACCTAGTTTAGGCACTCTTGGTTGTCCCACAGCACTGATCTCACTGAAATCTATGCCTACAGATATCACAAACATGATAAATTTTTACCCACATACTTTTGCAACCTTGTATATGCACTTCACAACTTTTCCACAACAGTCTATACTGACATGGGATTCAATGGAGCCACATAAATAAAAATTCATGGGTCATTCCACAACCTATGAACCCTTCATCAAAATTGTTCCTCAACTTATACAACCAATCATTTATGAATCAACTTCCAAATTAATACAAACTAAAATCAAATGTTGATACACAATATTTTAGTCAAGAAATATGTTACTATGGTGAAATGAAGGCTTAAGTGCAACTTATCCAATACATTATGCAACTCATTTACAAACTATAATCAGTTATCCATAAGTCCATAAAACTATGGTACCTCTTGTCCATATTTATCCATTTGAATCATGAGATTTGTTATTGTGACAACATAAAGCAATTTTGTAGTCTTATCATTGTGTGTAGGTGTGAATTTTAGATCCGTGAATTTAACTTCTCAATCTCATTTCCCTTCCATAACATGGACGAGAAGTGACATTCCCAACAACTTTACATGGTGATCGGTCCCATAATCATCATGGGATACCATAATACATAATTGATCACAAGCATGTATAAAACATCATTACACTCAAATTATAATTCCAAACTAGTGGATATATGCCATTGATTCTAGGCCAGTAAAAGAGATGTCATTGAACATAATCCCAAGGGAACCTTTCTATCAAATCCAGAGAGGAACAAGAGGTTGAATCTTTTGATTTATGGTAGTTGCATCTCTACCCAACAACTCACAGCTTCTTCTTACAACTACCAAGTTTCAAACCATTGAAAACTGAATCAATCATGCCATCATGATCTATAAACAACCTTTGGTACTATGTACATCCTCCACAAGTATAAATCATGACAGATTACGAGAATGCATTTACATAGAAAGTCGGTTGTTTTTTTCCTGGTACCAAAATCTAATGCAAATTCCATATCACACAAAAACTATGAATTATACTTGGAACCGATTGGCACATGATTTAACCTTGAAAGAACCAAATCCCTCCAACATACAAATTTTACCCAAATCAATGAAATTGTGAGATTCATTGGGGTGATACCCAAATATACCCATCAAGAGAATAATTCTAATTAAGTTACTCCTCATTGATATCCAATGGTGAAATTCTTAGAAAGTGGCAACAAGGAAGGTATTCTATCATTTACATCTGTCATTTCTTGATAGAAGACATAAAACAAGAAGCTAGATTGATAATCTCCTTTATCCAAAGTTTAGACTAAGGAATGGTGCATTATATGATCTAATTTTAATTTGACTTAATGGAGGCACTTTTATAAAGTTCAAGTGAAATATAATTTAATTGATGGATGATCTAATCTTGTCTATTGATCTCACTTGAGGATCTCATCCATTGATCCATAGTGAGAGTTGGGGTTTTCGCTTGGCCATTGAGTTAAAATGAGTTTGAGTTGGTGGAGAGAACACACACACATTGTTGCTTTGCCACAGGCATTTCCAGCGGGATATTTCTTTCTCATAGATTTTCAGTCAAAGAGTGAGAGAGAGAAGTTTGTAGAAGAATTTCAGAGAGTAAGATTAAAGATCATCTTTCCAGAGATCGATGTGAAAACACAGGAAAATCATAGAGGTCATGATAGTGATGCAGGGCAGTCGTACCTGTAACATGGGGGTTGACACAGGAAAGTGTACACACTGATGCATGGACATACATGTTAACACAGGGCTGTCCACGCTTACACATGGATCACACAGGGTCATATGATCTTGTTGAGGTTTCTCAATGAGTTTCAGTTGTTCGATTTTCCCAGGTTGGCTAAAATAAAATTCCTAGATTATATTGTTCAAAATCTTACTAATAAAATATCTTCTTAGACTGTTGCACCAATTTTCCCATCTTTGGTTTTTCTGGGGGTTTCCATACCCAGAAATATTGGTGTCTCTATTGGCATGATTGTTATTATATGTTTTCTCAGTATATATTTTCCATTGCATTATTTGGGAAAAAACTCATTTGTGGTTAACAATTTATATATATATATATATATAATGTGTAGCTCAAGATTGAGTTTTAAGGAAATTTACATGGTATCAGAGCTCTTCTGAGAAGATCTTAGAAAAAGTAGTAGTATTGGATAGATCAAGGGTTGATCTATTGAATACACAAACCTAGAGTTTCATATATCGGGTTTGATAGGTACACTTCATTATGGTCATATAGTTAAGAGTTGAGGATAGAATACAGGGGGCTCATGACTTTCCTACATGGAAAGAAAGGATCATGAGGATCCTAGATGTTAGTCATGTAGAGGAGCACATTGACTCCAAGAAGGTTGCACCCACATATCCAACATAGTTCGCAAGGTGGAAGAAGGTGGATTCTAGGGCCTTGTTTATCTTGGATGGGGTGAAGGATCACATTGTTCCTCACCTGTCTAGGAAGAAGACCGCATTAAAAATGTAGACATCTCTAGAAATCCTTTACCAGAGTAAGAATGAGAACCAAAATATGGTGCTACATGAGAGACTCTGAAGTACAAAGATGGTCAAGGGTGAAGGAGTGGTGCCTTATATCACAAGGCTCACACAAAACAAGGATGAAATTGGATCAGTGGGCTCTAATACTGAAGATGAGGAGCTAGTTTGGATAGCTCGAAATGGATTTTCTAATCCATGTGACATCTTTTTAAAAGGCGTGGTGGCTAGGGAGAAGCTCCATGACTGGTAGGGATTATGGGATGATTTTAAGTAGAAAGAAACCTGTATGGGTCAAGGTTCAGGTTCATCCAACAGTGCCTCACAGATTGTGGATGAAGAAGCTATAGCATTAGCAATGAAGAAAAAGGGTAAGTAAAAGAAGAAGAAGGGTGTTAAGAAGCACATTGACATGTCCAAGTGATGTCAGGACCCTCTTGTAATAGTTTTTATGTAATGTCCCGGTTTTGACCCCATTACATTAGATGTATATGATGTGTATATTTAAAATGATCATGGTGTGGAGTTAAAGGCCAAGGACCCACCATTGATCGGTTATGCTATGTTTTGGATTTAAATTTGTCACCGATGGTATATCGGGGCATGCGGCATATGTTTTGAGTTTATCACCATGTAAATATGCATCTATAATTAAAATGAACACAACCAGCTACGGTCATGGAAACTAAATCAAATGGGCCATGATTTTCACAAGGATAAGGGTGGGGAAATTTGTCAAACCTTGGCCAATGAGAGAAAAACCCATGTGTCTTCTTCCTTTGTCTTATTCCAACCACTTTCATTGAAGAATGGCTGGTGGTGGTTGAGGCAGTTAATTATTTTGGGAGTGGGGTGGCAGGACTGTCAGTCCTTGCCCCCATGCACACTTCATCCATGTTTAAATTCATAATGGAAGGGGAAAAACGACCATCAATCCCTCACGCAGACATTCTCCTTCACCCCACGCCTGTGCTAAACACCCACACCCTCCAAATTTGCGTCCTTTCCATTGCTGCTCATTCTCACGCAGGGAATTGTTGCTGTTACTCACGCACATCAAATTTCGTGTCCTCTCAGTTGTTGTTGTTCACCCACGCGCCCAGGAAGAGCTGTTCATTCCTCAAGGGGTCTGATTGTTCCTCTCACGCATAGGAGTTTCTGGTTTTTCCCACGTCGTTCTTTTCCTGTGAAATCACGGAAGTTGTGGCTATCGAAAGTTGGTATTTTCTCTCTTCCTCTACGTGGTCTTTGTGTGTTTTCTCAATGATTATGTTGCCCAAGACGGGCTGTATTCCCCACGTTTTCTGTGAGCTGTGCTCACTGATACATTTGGGGACTTTTATTTTCCCACATTGTTGGCTGTGTTGCTGGGGTCCTCCTTACATCTTTGGGGCTGTTGTAATTTCGTTTGAAGAGTCATTTTGGCCACACTAGGGCCAATAATGACTCAGAATTTGTCTTCCCTATTTAAGCTGTGACAGCTAAATTAATTGCCTGAGGGCAATGGTTGGTCTTCAGACCGTGGGAGGAGTGGGGATGTTGTCTTAGATTTTCTTGATAAACCTGGTGGCTGGAAACCACACAGACAGAGCTAGAGGGTTGGCCTTCTTCTCCATCACCCTTGAATAGCACTAGAAGGGAATGCAGGGCATGAGGGACTGTGTAGCAGAGAAGGGACTGATTCCTTGTGTTGGGTGTGTTTGGGTGTCTTAAAGGTCAGGCTAGTTCTGGTGTAGGTGTTCTTGGCTCTGTAATGAGCTCACCAGCTTAGTAATTTACCTTCTCCAGCTCCTTCATGGCCTGATAAACCCAACTCTGTTGGCTTGGCTGTGTTTCAGACATCCTTGGTTATGTGTAAGCCTGCTAGTTCCCTTATTCCTTGGAGAATCATGCCCAGCTCGGGGGTGGTAGTGTTGCTGAGAGATTAAGGAGCACGCTGGCCTATGGTTGGGTGGAACGTTGCAGCAACATAGCTAGTTGCAGATCGAGTTCATCCTAAGATAAGTAAGTTTGTCCATTTTTACTTCTGCAGTTATATTTACTGTTAATGATATGAAATGAACATGTGGAATACATGCATGTATGAATGTTGTTGGTTTCCGCTGTGTATGATGATTAAATTGCATATGTGCATATTTTAGTGCAAATTCTTTGTGAAGCATGTTATTTCAGCAAAGTTTTGTGTGTCCATATGTTCATGGGGCTCTTAGCCCAAGTATTTGAAGCATGTAGTCGCGTCCTCTTCGCCGGTTGGAGGCATGGGGACGTGACAGTTTAGTTGGACTGTCACATGATTTAGTCAGTTCTAACTTTTAGTAGAATTGCTAAATTTACCAACCCAACCAAATCCCTAGTAGTGCTCTTTCAAAGAGAGGACTTCAATTCTGCATAAACTGGATTTCATAAAAAATTTACATCTACTCTCTCCTCTTAACCACCTTGCTATTTGGATCAGCGGAATAACGGATGACCGTCAAATCTAGATCGATGGTGGACTCCAATTGTCATAGGGGAAATTTTATTTAAATTTCGTGCACATGAAAACTTTCTTTGACCATGCTAGTTCACTGAGTGAAATAGATCCCGGTCGTTGATCTGCTTCCATGATCAACCTCGTTTGTTGATCTCAATATCCTTTGCAACGATTGGTTTCCAATTTCATATCCTAACGCCCCTTTAACTTTTGCACTTCCACACTTCCACACTTTCTCACTTATACACTTCCTCACTTCCAAACTTCTCCTTCTAGATTCACCTTTCCACCTTCGGAAATCGGGAATCAAAAATCCAACTTCTGCCTTCATCTTTTTTTTATTCTTCTGATTTTCGCCTTCCAACTTCTAGATTTGGGAATAAAAAATCTAACTTCTCAAATTTTGAACTTTTTGACTTCCGCCTTTCCTCTCTCGCAAACCTCTTCTCGAACTGTTGATCTACTAAGGGGTAAATATTGAACGTTGATCTCTAATAAAACCTAGAACATCATTTTTATATTGCGAATCTCTTATCTCACTTGCACATTATATTAGTAGAATTCGTCTTCGTCATTGATATTCTGTCAACCTTCAATATCCACCACATGATATTAAGTTATTTGGGTGATTGGTTTTAACTCGGGCATATATTCTAATTGTGGAAATTCCTCCTCAGCCGTAGATCAGCCTCTATCATGATCTCGAGCATTCAAGCATGCACAGACTTATATCTCAGTTTTCATCTATCCTTATAGTGATCGATCTGCAGATCCAGTACCCTGCAACATGGTTACTCTGCACACACATTTCATTCATGAATTCCTCAATTGGTTCTTCCCCTAACTCTCATTGATTGATCAAATAATCAATCAATCGATCTCTTTTTTTCTCCCTCTCAGAATCCCTAATTCATACACAGACTTATCACTCATTAACAAATATTTAAACAAACAATTGATTCATGAATTCACACACTCAGACATAATTGAGTTTTCACATAGAGATTATGCCGAAATAGGATTTTTCATTCACACATTGAAACTATACATACAAACTGTCTCAGAACATGTGTTCTTATCTCCTTAGGCCTAATGCATCTTCAATTGGCATTGCTTGAGCCATATTTACTTTGTTATGGATTCTTCTCCTACTCCTATATATCTCTGTCTATCTATGTGTCCTTCTGTCTTCTATCCTCCTATGCCTTGTAGGCTTACATATTTATACACAATTGGATTCATGAACCAATTCTGGTTCAAATCCTGATAATATGCTAACTAATCCTAATTACAACAAACCCCCAACTCTATCTTATGACTCGCTAATTAAGGAATTTGTCACATGATTCAAAAATTGACCCAATCACTCAATCCTCCTCTTAGTGGCTCACCTAAATGACTCACCATCTATATAGAATCAAATAAAACATAGGTTTAATTACAACGGGATGGTTCGAGGACCATGAATTCAGAATTGAATACCCCCTTCTAGGTATGGTCAAGCATTGAGCTTGAATTTTGAAAGGAGATAAGGATGCTCCTACATCAGACTCCCCAGGAAGAAATAAATATGACCTCTTGGTCATAACCTTCCATCTTCAGTATGCCTAGATCCCAAACTCTGTTATGTAGCTGATCATCCACTTTATCATGTTGTTATGTTTTCTTCAGTTCTCCTGGTCTCCAAATTTTTTGTTGCAATGCTCTGCAATATTCTTCTGTCATTTGTCTTCTACCACTATTCTATCTATTTGCTCTGCGGATGTAAATCTTCATTCTTTCTTCATGCCTTCTATGATACATCTTCACCATCAGCAACCTTAGTTATTAAATCTCCATGTCCAATCTATCCTTGAATTCTCATATCTTCAGGATATCTCTTTTCACCTATATTTTAAGATTATTAATCCTCCCTTGGTGAAATGTCTATTAGATTAATTATTTCCTAGCTTAGGACCCTTAAATTAATTAAATGGGTCCACTAGGGAAATTTGGTCCACATGGCCCAATGAGGCCACATGTACCAGTAATTGAAGTGTGGGGAAAGATAATAGAGGTTAACTGTCACTTACTGCATATGCATGCATCAGTTAGGGAACCTCCTAGACCAATCCCTACATTTTAGGAGCCACTGGGAGTCTTGGCACCAACCTACTTCAGTTAGTTGGTGTTAGCACTAGTTAGTCCTAGTTAGCCCCCAATTACAATCACTTACTTCATAGTCAGTTAGGATAGCACTACTAATGCATGGATAATGCATGGTTGCATGGGGAGGAGTGCTTTACCTACCTACTGCACTCAGTTGCACCGTGTTAACTAGTTGTTACTGCTTGTTGGAGTTATTGGTCATCGATGAGTTGTCTATTTGGACTCCGATATTGATTAGGATACCTTGAGTTAGATATTCAGTTAGATACAGTCTTATCCACTTGGATGATTCAAATTCATTACTCATGCATTTGAATTCTACCTATGTAAACTACTTTGTAAATTGGATATTATTATGATGAATATACTGTAAATTCCTATACAATACTTGTCTGTTTCCTGTGTGGTTCATTTTTCTTAGTTTGTATGTTCATTCTCCATTCAATTGCTGCAACATTATCATAAATATCTTCTTGAATATCTTGATGGCATTCAAATTCTAATATGGTATCAGATCCTTCTCAGGCAGTTTTCATGCTTGTTTCTCCTCATCGAACATCAAAAGTAGATGGGTTTCCACAGAATTCCCCTATGAAAACTTGCTAGCTCTGGATTCATTCAGAGCAGCGGAGAGGGCGTGATGGACCTTGAAAACATGTTCATGTCTGGAGGAAAAGCATGATTCTAACAGTCCATATTTTTTATTGTTATTTGCAGTGAAATTGACAGGTGCTACGTAGCTTGAAAGAAGTATTTGCAATCTCCCTGCCAGAGCAATTATGAGTTCTCAAAATCCTGATCCATGGATCCTCACAACTTCCAATTACCTTGATTGGAAGATTGATATGCAGCTATCCTTGCACAAGCATGGCTACCACATGATCATACAAGGATGGGAGGCTAAGCCTCATCAGCTGGTAGAGAAGAACAAGTTCCTAAATCGTTGTGATGAAGCATTTGCGTACTTATGTACTTATATTTCCAGAGATCTCCTCTTTCATCTATAAGGATTGAGGACTCCCAAAGAATCCTGGGAGAATCTTGATAGCTTGTTTAACAAAAAAGATTAGCTTCGGGGACACATTCTGGAGAATGAGTTGGTATCTTTACATCCTAGCAGTTTCGAGACTATTGAGAAATTCTTCTCAAAATTCAAGTCTCTAGTGCTACAATGCAAACATTGCGGGATAGAGTGGAAGGATGAGCAGAATGTCATTTCCATACTTAGCAAACTAGGTCCTAAGTGATCTATCTATGTCTCTATGTTTCATTCCAAGAGGAAAAGCTTTCCTGTTTGGAAACTTCCTTCTTTAGATTCATTTTCTGAGTCCTTAATAAAGGAACAAGACAAATTGATTTGAATGGGAGTCATCCAAACTTCCAAAGATCAAGCTCTCTTGGTTATTGACTCTTCCAAAGCACAAGAAAAGGGGAAATCAAAGAAGAAGGAGCCAAAGGAAGTTGATTCAAAGCCTAAACCAAATCAGCAATCTTTCGAAGGGGCCTCCGGCTCTAAGAAGAAGAAATTTGAAAAGAATTTATGTCTGTATTGTGAAAAGGGATACCATCTTGAAGAACATTCTATGAGGAAGCAACTTGATGAGGTGTTTGCTCTTCTCAAGAAGCACAACATGGCTCCTCCAAGCGGCAAAGAATCTTGATGAAGAAGCACTGATAGAAGATGCCGAAGGGTGTCATGATTTGAAATCAACTCTCTCTCCATCCTTGACATACATTATAGATTCTAGCGCCTCCAACCACATGGTTTCCTCCAAAGAATCCTTCTCTACTCTTTCACTATCAAAGGGGCCTAATATTCACATGGGAGATGGTTTCCAGATTCCAGCAGAAGGAAGGGGCTCAGTTAGAGCGAAGCATGGTGAGTTCAAGAATGTCTTATATGTGCCCTCCCTTGCTGCTAACCTATTATCTATTTACCAGATGACTCACACAATCTCTCCCAAGAGGGTCACATTCAATTCAGACTCAGTTGATATTACAGAAAAATCCACTGGAAAGTTTGTAGCGAAAGGTATTGCAAATCACTCTACCAAAGCTTATGAGTTTTCACATTTCTTGCATGTTTCTCCTCCTACAACTTTATTATCTCATGCTAACAACACCAGCAATATTTGGCATGGGAGATTTGGCCATCTCAATTTCAAATATCTGAAGTAGCTCCACAATGATAACATGGTTGAAGGTTTTCCTTCCATCCAAAATTCTGATGGAGTATGTGCTCGGTACTTGGTAGGAAAGCACCCAAAAAAGAAGTATGATGTTGGGAAGGCTCATAGAGTTGTCTCTACACTTGATTTGAGACACAGTGATGTAGCTGGACCTATTCCCACAAAATCCATTAATGATTGTAGGTATTTTCTAACCTTTATTGACGATTGTTCTAGGTACTATTGGATCTACTTTATGAAGCTAAAATCAGATGTTTTTAAGACTTTTAAAAGTTTTAAATCTATTGTTGAGAACAACTTCAATAAGAAGATCAAGTCAATAATATTCGATGGAGTAGGATAATATGTCAAAAGAGATTTCCAAAATTTCTATGAATCAGAGGGGATTCAAATGGAACACTTAGTTCCATACACACCACAACAAAATGGTGTGGCTCAGAGGAATAACATATCACTAAAAGAGATGGAAACATGCCTTCTCCATGGAAAGCATTTACATCTTATTTGGGATGAATCAATAAACTATGCTTCGTATTTGCAAAATAGGGTGCCCCACAAGTCAGTGGTTGGGGTGAATCCATTCGAAGCACTACATGGGTATAAGCCCAGTGTCTCTCATTTGAGAGTTTTTGGTTCCAAATCTTGGTCCAGGATACCACTTGACAAGAGAAAGGCCTTCCAAGCCCAAAGTAGCGAATGCATTCTGCTGGGGTATGCAGACGATGCAAAATATTACAAACTGATGGAGGTTGCTACCAGAAGATGCTTCATTGAATGAAGTGTCCAGTTCAAAGAATATCAGTGGAATGATACTCCTCTACCAGCACAGGAAGGTATAACTATTTCTCCTCCTATCTTTGATGATGATGATGTGCTACAGGTTTCAGATTCAGATGAAGAATATCACATACAACATGATCCTGTTATTGAGGCTGAATCTCAAGAGATTGTAGATATAGATCCAGTACCCATTCTTAATCAAAACCCTAAACCCAAATGGGCTCAAAATCTTCTTTATGCAGTTGGAAGTGGTGCTGGAGTTCCAGAAGACAAAAGAAGAACTAGGTCCCAGTATCAGAATGATCATGCTACACTATCTCTCACAATTTCTCTCTCTACAGAATGGTGCATCAAAGTTCTAGGTTGGTGCTACTTGATGATGGCAAATGATCAGCTACATGGCCCATAGAAGCATATATTTGATCATTCCCTACCTTCACGATCCAGTAGAGCCAAACATAGTCATTAGTTCAGAAGTACATTGAGAGTTCCACCGATGGACCATGCTACTGCATAGAGCTACAATTTTTTGCAGTAGTGTTTTGCTCAAGTTATTTTTCTAAGGAGGAAGCTTATTTCTTCTAAATATAGCTTGCATATTGCTATTTTCCTATTTTTTTTTAGGGGGGAGTGTTTCCCATGAGGTTTTCCCCTGTTTCCTCAGTTGTACTAAGCGACATTTTTTATTATCTTCTAGATTGTATTTGGGTGAACTATGATCTTGTTACCAGGGCCCAAAGTTGTCCAAGTTAGGATTCAGGGGGGGTGTTAGGATTATTAATCCTCCCTTGGTCAAATGTCTATTAGATTAATTATTTCCTAACTTAGGACCCTTAAATTAATTAAATGGGTCTACTAGTGAAACTGGGTCCACATGGCCCAATGGGGCCACATGTACCAGTCATTGAAGTGTGGGGAACACTACTAGAGGTTAAATTCCACTTATTGTATGTGCATGCATAAGTTAGGGCACCTCCTAGACTAATCCCTACATTTTAGGAGACACTAGGAGTCTCGACACCAACCTACTTTAGTCAGTTGGTGTTAGCACTAGTTAGTCTTAGTTAGCCCCCAGTTATAATCAGTTACTTCACAGTCAGTTAGGATAGCACTACTAATGCATGGATAATGCATGGTTGCATGGGGAGGAGCTCTTTAACTACCTACCACACTCAGTTGCACTGAGTTAACTAGTTGTTACTGCTTGTTGGAGTTATTGGTCATCCAAGAGTTGTCTATTCGAACTACGATATTGATTGGGAGACCTTGAGTTAGAGATTTAGTTAGATATAGTCTTATCCACTTGGAGGATTTGAATTCATTGCTCATGCATTCAAGTTCTACCTATGTAAACTACATTGTACACCAGATACTATTATGATGAATATACGATAAATTCCTGAGCAATACTTGTCTGTTTCCTGTGTGGTTTGTTTTTCTTAGTTTGTATGTTCATTCTCCATTCAATCGCTACAATATTATCAGAACTCTATGCTTGAAGATATTAATGGAATTCAAATTCTAACACTGTAATCATACCCCAACTATAAGGTATTCCAAGAGACTACACAAAATTATGTTGGTTTTCCACTTCTCTTGACTGCTGTAACAAAACCATATTATTATAAGACAATTAAATGCCCTGAATTCCCATTTTCTCCTCTCCAATGTTGTCACTAAACATTTCCATGCTTGCATACATTAAGAAGTCATCTTTCTCAATCCTTGGATTGATCAACCAATTTTCTAACATTTCTAGCTCTTCATTATATTTTCTGAAGTTAGAAAGATTCTCTTTATCTTCACTAGCCAACTCTGCAATAACAATTTCTTCTAGGTATTGATTAACTTCTTGAGGCAATAAGATATCTTCTTTTATCATGACATATGTATTTCTCTATCTATCTTCACTCTCTTCAGTACCTACAAACATACACCAAAAATCAGTTTAAAAAACATTTGACTCTGAATTCCATGTAAGCGTCCTTTCTTTATGCTTGCTTGAACATAAAATCAAACATTCATCATCATCCATTTCTTCTATAGTCTGGCATACATTCTGTATACACTCTTCATAGGATACCCTTTCATCTTTTATTGCAATGGAATCATGTTCTAATGTTATGCTTTTGGAAATTATATTTTATTTTCCTTCAGACTTCATATTATCTCCAATTAATTATTTTATCATCACACCCTTTTGTTGACATGAATTCTCCCAAGAGTCCATGAAACTTTCATTTAGTCTCTCTTCTACACCATCATCTTCAAAGATAATTCTATGTTCTGGTTCACAATAGTGAACATCTTCCTATGTCAATGCTCTAGTTTTGGTATTGTTTTTCAAAGAATCTATCCTATGATTCATTTCTTCATTATCCTGCATAAACACATAATTTACGTGTTCTCCATTACCTGCAGTCACACACCAATCATTAATTTTAAAAACATCAGACTCGTCATCTCTAGTCTTCACAATATCTTCATTAGGTAATTCTGAACTTATTAGAGACTTCATAAAATCATCTTCAATCTTTGTTTCATCATCTTCCACAAGAAAAGGACCTTGTTTAGGTTCACAATATGAATCCTCCATCTTAGACGCAACCTCTCTGAATTGTTTCTTCAATCCAACAACCATCTTTTGTTGTAGCTCCACCTGTAGTGAATTCCATCTCACTATTTTTTCATAATCCAACCATACCTCTGGTTTTCTTCTTCAGTAGTTGCTTGCATATGCTTCTCAAAGCACAAAATGTCTCTTGCTAACTTTAGTAATTCTTTGCTACATCCTCTCTTCTTTCTTATGTTGTGTCTTTTATCTGAACCCATGCAATGACCTTCAGTAGTAATTGTTTATGTCTCTTTCTCCTCTTTTGTGAACTTCATCCTGTTCACTTGTGGAATGTAACTAAGCCTTCCTCAACAAGTATCCACACTTGTATGTTATACCTCAACAAGATATCTCTCCTTGAGCTTGTCCTTTTGGTATCTCTGGTCCTTTCACTAGAACCTTTTGAGCATCTCCTTTACTAGTCTTGGCTTTTGCAGGTCCACTCCTTTTTTGGGAACATGCATTATTCCTCTATTGTTCAACCTCTGTTGGATTTCTCAGGTTCTGCCACTGCTTCCTCTTTCCTCTAAAATTTCACAACTCTTTGTAAAGAATACATTTATATTTGATATATCTCCTCTTAAGAACTTCTTTTTTCTTTACTTCTATCAAATATTTTCATATAACCAGAGTAAAAATACAAACATCTATCATTCCATACCTTCATACTTTTCACTTATATAGTTGGCTGAAATATATCCACTGCTATCTTCAAATATCTTCTCCCTGACTTTTTCCGTATGCACTCTCCTGTGGCTAATATCAATTTAAACCACACATACTCTGTCTGTGATCAATTATGAATATCCTGTCATGACTAACCCTCTCAACACAATTGTTAGTATTCAATTTAAAATGAATTGAAAATAAAAAATTGATTTACCTCTTACACAGAATCCTTGTTCTCTTCTACTCTGACAATCTTCACATAGAATGCTTGTTCTGGTATGATACCAAACTGATGCCAGGCCCCTATTGTAACAGTCTTTAGTTGGATTGTCACATGATTTAGTCAGTTCTAACTTTTAGCACAATAAGAAAATCCATCTTTTAGCACCATAAGTTAGCATTGCTTATAGTTTATGGTGTTAAAGTGGTGCTATTAGCACCACTTGCAACTTTGTGATGTTAAGGTGGTTGTATGGTCACCACTTACCTTTTGTGGTGTTAAGGTGGTGGTATTAGCACCACATATATTTTGTGTTGTTAAAATGTTGTTAATGTTCATTGGACATTATGTTTAAATTCCATGTTGGCAAGTACCATAAAGTGGTGATAATAATTATTTTTCATATGGACATGTATATGGACATGTACATGTACGATTTATTTATGAGGATTTTCACCATAAACACAACAATTTCATAGATAATTATTTTGTAAATAATTTAGCTTAACTATTTGTAATTTTTTCATTCAAATAAATGATCAAGACTAATTTATGAGTTTTTCACTACAATCCCAACAAATTCAATTTCTTATTTTTACACCATTTAAAAAATTAAAATTAATCTGATTCAATTCAATTCAATTATTCATTTTTAATGCTATTTAAAAATTAAATACATAGGACTCTTAATATTGATCCAAGGAGAAATGGATACATCAAGCATGGATGAAAGGGATGAATTTAGACTCTTTGTCCAAATTATTTTGAAAGGATTGCAAGATATATTCCATAACATCATCTACTAGGGGCAAGAAGCTAGAGGATTCTTGGCGAAGCAGTTGGGAAATGAATATGGATAAGGGAGCAGCATTGTCTCTCGTCATGAAGGAAGGTCCTTGGTGAGACTCTGTTTTCAAAGACAGGGCCACACAATTGGCCTCTTGAGTTCATGGGTGAGATAAAGAGTTAGCCACAACCTACCATACCTTAATTCACTAAATAACATAGAGAGGAACCATAATTTTAGAATGAATCATTTGCTTCATGGGAGGATTTCTATGAAGAGTACTAGAGTCTGATTTGATATTGTAGGAGAGCCTTTCATTTAAAGGAATTATATGAATCCCAATACAAATTCAATTAAAGAGGGAGCAGTAGGATTCTTTATCACAATTTTGAGTTGAATAATTCCATTAGTAATATCTCTCTTCCATATTTTGATGGTTCATCAAAATGTGATGCTAGTTCAAGGATCCAAAAATTAGAGAAATATTTTGAATTCAAATCCATGGTCGAGAGGGAGACCATCAAAATGGCTAACCGACATATTTATGGTGAAGCAAATGACTAGAGGTTCCATGGAATCGGGACTCCTGGTCATGACCAAGTGACAACATATGAGGAGTTCACCAAGGCATTGGAAAATAGATTTTATCAAAAAGACCCTAAGATGTCTTTCAAAGAGCTAGCGCATGTAAGCGAGACTAGAAATCATGAGGGATGTATTTCTAAATTACAAAATATAGTTGTGATGGTCACTAAGATATATGAAACTCGCTTGATCCTTTTGCTCATATAATGATTAGGATAGCTATTGAAGGGGTTGGTGAAGTCCTGTAGACATACCACTACAACAAATCCTAGAATTAGAGTCCCATTTAGCGTCCCTTTTTAGTGTAATTTTTTTTTTACATTCAGTGTTCAAAAAGATGCTAAATGGGACGCATCATGGAAGAAACCTGAAGCGTCTCAAAAACATCTTTTTTTTGCTTCCTAGATAGCGTCCTTTATGACGTCCAAAATAGTGTCTATTTTGTTGCTTGCAGAATAGCGTCCAACTTTGCTTCCTAAACAATGTCAAGGTTTGCTTCCTAGTGAGTGTCTGCTTTTTCTTCTTAAATGAAATCCCCATTAACGTCATTTTTGCATCCTTAATAGCACCATATTAGCATCCAAAGTAGCATCCAATATTGCATCCATTTTTGCTACCACTTTAGCATTCCATTTTGCACCATGTTTTACTTCCAAATATGTACCAAATTTTGCTTCCAAATTTGCACCAATTTTTTCTTCCTTTTTTGCATTGTGTTTTGCTACCAAAATGATGCAAAATATTTCTTCTATTGTTGCACCATATTTTGATTCCTATGTAGCGCCATGTTTTACATCCAAAGTAACGTCTTATTTTTCTACCATATCAACACCATTTTTGCTTCATCATTAGCACCACATGTTGCATCCCTTTTAATGCCTAGTTTTGCGTCTTATTTTGCTACCATATCAATGCCATGTTTGGATTCATCATGAGTGCCACGTGTTGCATCCTCTTTAATTCCTAGTTTCACATCTCTTATTTTTGGTCACTAATTTAGTTGTTTTTAGTAATTTTGTATACGAATTTCGGTAATTTTGTTTAATCACTTGTCTCTCATTAATTGGTCAATTATCTCTTATTTTTTACTTAATAATTTAGTTGTTTTTAACCGATATTGTAATATCATTAGGGCATGGAGGAATCGAACCACCAACCTCATGCTTGTAAGGTAGGTGCTCTTCCATTGAGCTAGCACCCTTTAAGAATTTGGGAGCCTAATTTACAGAGTCCTCTATAATGGTAAAAAAGATCAATACACAACTTTGAGTATCTAATGGTCGGAAAAGGATGATATATTGTATAATTTAATAATATATGATCAAGTAGGTTATGAAATCCATAAACCTTTTCTAGGAATTTCGAACAAAACTCAAGAAATTGACTTAATGGGATTGCAAAAATCACTATTCCCTACAAATCCTAAGTGTACCACTATATGAGGCCTATCAACAGCAGTTATCTTAGTGTGGATGCCAAGGATATAGTAGATAAGCATGATAATCCTAGAGCCATGTATAAGTGAATCAATAAGGAGAATCAAAAGAGGATGATCATCGCAATAATTGGTGCTTCACATGGATCCTATACACCATGGGATGAGCAAAGTTCCTTCTTCCATCAATCTAATGAGTATCCACAAGGACAAATGGTTAGGAAACACCAATATTGCAAGGCACATTATTCCACTTGGGGAAACATGCCACCTTTTAGAGCATCCAAACCCTAGTGCAGGAAATAGCAACTCCCCACTCACCAACCAATCTCACCTCTTATGACATTGCTGCCAAGAGATAAGTCAATGGATAATAGGCGATAAGTCAAATATATGTATGATGGCTGGGTAGAAGTTCTTACTAAGTAGTCTTTAATATTAACAATGGATAATTAGTTTTCTATTTTCTTAATTCAAATTTTTCAAACCCTATTTAGTTTGTTGACTCTTAAGAAGGCAAACATTCCAACTTCAATTTTCATTAACAATTGAAATCGGGCAGTGCAGAGTTTCTACTACCAACATTAACAAATTCTATTTATGGACATAACATGAATGGAGCCTATTTAATGTTAAGACATTTTATTTTATAATACACATACCAACCATTTACTCCGTTAACACAATTTATCAACAGACCTAATTCTATTAGAGCATACTTTCCATTTATGGAGACGTACTCTGGAAAAACCCAAGTACTGTAATATTCCTACCCACTCTAAACCAAAAACCTCATAGAATATATATTTACCTACCACTGGCTGTATAATGATGCCTACTGGTAGGAAACTACATTTATGTTTAATTCCTTTGAGACGTTGTCCCACACTTCCCCAGCTAGAGTTGACGAAAAGTAAGAATTTATGAATGCTGAAGTACTATGATTTTGGTGTTGATATTTGTTTAAGGTTTGATATTTAATCATACTCCATTAAGAGACCCATGATAAGAGGACATGAAGACACATCCTTAAATGAGAATACAATGATATTCAATCAATCTATACATTGTTTACACCATATTGCAATAAGAAGAAACTGTTGTAATTTTAAGTCATCAACGCACTATATAATGACGCTAAAGCTTGGAAAAAATGATTATAAAAACCTTAATTCAGAAATACCTTTATTTTCAAGCGAAAATAGGACTTGTATAGAGCTGGAAATGATTGCTATGTATGCTTTTGACACTCAGAAAATTTATTTCAGCACTTAACACTCATAAAATTTTGACACTTACTAATGATACAAGATTGGAATTGATTTGATATTTGTTTTTATTACAGTAATTTTTGAAGGATTAATGTTTCACCGCAATGTGCTAATCTCAAGTGATCTCAAGGAATGTTTTTGACATTTATGAGTCATTAACATTTTATTCTTTGCACGGTACTATTTGTACCCATGCAAAATGAGGGTAACAGTGCCAGTATGTCCTAAGGGTTTCTTTATTGTTATATTTTCAAATCATGTTGATTATCAGAAAGTGTTTGAGGGTCCCTAGTTTTGGGGAAGAGTGATACTTTTTATTACTCCATGATTTCCAATTTTTGACCTAGACACTTTGTCAATCACTAGAATTCTAGCTTGAGTTCAACTCCAAAATCTACCATTACATTTCAGGCATTTATCAATTCTTGAGGATATTGAAAATACTTTGGGAAGCTATATAAAAAAATATGTTAAGAGAGCTATATCAGGTTTGTGCACTTAGCTCATATCTATGTTGAGATAAACGTAGTAAGGGTCCTCCCAACAAAATGTTTTGAAGTGAGAATAATATAAATGGACTCAGGTTTTGGATTATGTGAATACAACTTTCCAATGTCAAATCTATCAACAAATAGGACATCTACAAGATACTTGTATCAATGCACAGGCCCATCCTTCAAGGAAAAAATGGCCCAAACCAAAACCAAAAAGTTGGAAATTCCTTGAGCAATTGAAACCCGATGGTGAAGAATTACAACAAACAATATATTCAGAGAAGTCAATAATTTCTATCTAGAAATGTCGAATGGGGAAAAAACATTCCCTAAGGAGGATAATGGTTGAACAGAAGTCTATAGTGGTGACACCAAGGTATGTCACATATATTATTTATTACACCTAGTATAGGGATCAAAGTTTGATTGAGGATCAATAACCTGTAGCACACCAAATGGCACATTTAAGAAATACAAGAAGATATTTCATTTCTTATCTGTTTACCTTGATTTTATACAACATATTTGAGAATCTACCTATAAATCCTAATATAGACCCTGGCCAATGTCAGGTATTTACTGCAGTTATGGTAGCCAATGTTATGGAGACATATGGCACCATTTCATTTATGTAAGGTTTAAGATGTGCTTTTAATTGTAAGTAGATTCGGGAGAATGTTCATTGGAAAAGATCTAGACCAGCGAATACAAAAGACAAGATATTTCAAAGATGAAACGGGTTAATATTTTTATGAGGAAAAATATACCTACACTCTAGTATATGGATATAAAGGTAAAGCCTACTATCTCCCAAGGTTCATTTTCCATAGGTTCTTCCTATAAAAATTCAACAACCTTATTCAAGTTTCAAAGGTTGAAATAAAGAAGTAGCTGATTGATTTCAACGTGGATAATGTGAGGTGTGGCACTATAGCTAGAGAACAGTATGTTAATCTCCCTGGCATTATAGATGAGTTGGTTACAATAAAAGTGAAAGGACCTATACAGGTTCCCTTTGTCGATAAATTAATTATTTGATTAGCCAAGTTGATGTTGTAGCCACCAGGTTCACATAAAAGAAAAAATTATGGCAGTTTCGTCACCTTCAAGGCCTTAAATTTTCCTCTCCAACTATATGTTGAAGAAATGACAACAAAAGAAGGGTTTGGATAAGAGGATATTTTTGCCTCCACAATTTTGTAAGCAAATTAATCCAATATTTCTCTTTAACCCACTTCCTCTCTAGCTTTATCTTTTTCCATGTTGTTTTCATGTTTATTATTATGCAAACATAGCACTAAATAATCTTTCCTTCTTTTCTACTTTCAAAATTCCCCCTTTATTTGAGGCCCGTGGGAGCCCCTCCATGTAAATGCCTTTTCAAATTCTCATTTATCATGTCAATGAATATTTGAAATGCCATGAGGTAGCACTGTTTTAGGGTTGTACAAGAACTAGTATTGGGATTAAATTTTGGTATTTTTATAAGCTCCACTAGAGGGCTATCAAATATTACATTGTTTTGATGACTTTTGACTTTAAAAAATTTAAGCAAATTTTTTAGCATGTAGTCTTTTTCAAACCCATTTGATATTTAAGGGTTACAATCCTTCAGAGCTTCTCTAAAATATCTCCCCACAATTTTGTGCTTATTTCTTCCGTTATTTCTTCAATTATGTGTTGGTTACTGTTAGAACAATATATAGGACCCACAGAAGTGTAAATCCCAAGAACCAAGTGTTGATGTATTTGTAACTTCAGAATGTATTCACTTGTATCTCTAATATTGTACCTCGATGTTCCTACTGGGAGAATCATTTGTATTTCATTATACCCCGATGTTCCTATCGAGAGATTCATTAATATAATAAAGTCATGTATGGTCATTGAGGTTAACCCTCCATTGTAATTCGGGGAAATAGTCCCCATAATTGCGTTGAGGTTAAACCTCCTTATTGATTGAGGGAAAAGCCCCCATGGTTGAGGGGCACTAGGGTTATTAGACTCTCCTATTGAAGTCAGCCTTGGTAAGTAATTGTCAAGTCAGAAACTAGTATAAATAGAGAGTGAGCCTCTCTATTTGAGAAACACACTCACCCAGCTATAGCACATAAGAGAGAAGAGGAGCTCACACAAGTGAGAGAGAGAACAACTGTTGGAGATCATCTTTTTGTCTTTGGGTTTTACTACTGCCATTGGCACTCATTCTATCTCTGAGGAAGTTACGTGGTTTTCTCCTTTATGGTTTCCTCGAGGAAAATATTTGTTTCTATTGTCTCTTGTGATTGATTTCTGTGCATGTTATTCTCTCAGATAATATCCTAAGCTCATATTGCTTAAATGGTAAAAACTTAACATGGTATCAAATCTAACCTGAGAAGAAGACACTTTGCAACTGCAGAAGCTAGGGATTCTTATTTTTTGGGTCTCTCTCCATAATCCGTCATCAAAAGGAGGGTAGGATAAATCTCCATTGAAGGGTGCATCTTTCTGTCGATGCAGAATTTGATTCCAGACATTTTCAGTTTTTGACCTACCACTGTAGTGACAATTAGGGATTTTAATAGAAGTGGAATTTTTGAGTGAGCCTAGCATAGGATTTCTCTCCTCCTCAAAATCAAAATATAGATACCAAGTTCAAAATTTTTGGTTGGGTAAAACTTCGAGAAAGTCAAACCCTAATTTGACCTTAGACCTGAAAAACCCTAAAATACTAAAACTGGTAGTTTTGGTAAATTCGCTATATCTCAAGTTTGAAGAAGGATTAGGAGCCAAATTTTTCACAGACCGAATATAAAGCCCTGATGTACCTTGTGTAAAACTTTCAGCCTTAGATTCAATATATTTGGGGGGGATATGATTCCTCCAAATCAGGGTTCCAGCCTCTTCCAGGATTGATCCTTAAACAAGGCACATAGGGAGAATTGCTATATCGTGGGCTACGAAGGTACAAATGAAATTTCGCAATATGTTCTAGATAGGGAACATAATTTAATTTATGTGGTAAAAGGTTAAGATCCCGAATGTGAAATAGTGACACATGGAAGTCTAACAAGTTCGCTATGATGAATAGTCCTCAGATAAGTCACCTTGGGAAAACTCTCATAAGTCCCAATTGGTGAATAAAATTCTGCTCAAAACTATGGTGCTGGAAAGAGAAAATAAGAGGACATATCAGTAGCAAATGTTAGACATAGAGGAGTGGTAATTTCAGAGATACCATAGAAACAATATTAGGAATTTATGCAGAGGAAATTGGAAAACTAGGGCTTCCTGTTCCAGGAGTTTCCCTCCATTGTTTTCAGAAAAGGAGTACACTGGATAGCTCACCTTGAAGTGGCCCATCCTTCTATCCAATGAGAAGTTTGAGATTCCAAGTTTTGAAAATTAGGGTTTGTCTAACAAACCCTAGATCAGCCAAAGCAGGAACCAGGACGGACACCTCAAATTGCTTGGTGAAGCTGACAACTTCCAAGCATGGAAATGTAAGACCTCTATGATCCTTGAAGAAATTGACTTGGATCATTATTTCAGTAAGAAAGGTCTAGGATTGAGAGGGATATGAGTCCAAGGCTAGATTCAAGAGAATCATTGTAGATTCTATTAAAGATCATCTCATCCCTCATGTGTCGTCCTTGAAGAAACCAAAAGGAAGTGTTTGATGTTGTGACGAAGCAATCGAAGAAGAATAAGATATGGTTATAACCACCTTTCCCAGGATCATGGGATTCATTCATTCAAGGAATGTGTGCAAGAAGGAAGTGACTACTTTCAGAAGACTATGGGAAGAGCACACATAAGAATAAGCTTGACTCATAATAAGAGAATAGAAAATGGGAGCAACTGAAGGTCAAGCTCTCACAATCCAAAGAAGATCGCTCAAGCGATGAGGAATATAAAGCACTCAACCCTTGAAGAACCTCTTATCCATCCTAGCACTTAGATAATAAATGATGTTGTCATAAATGAAGAAGATGACAAAGTTGAAGGTTCAAGAAGGAGTCTATCCACGAAACAAATAAAGATAATTATTCAATTCTCATTTCATTATATTACTTGGTTATGCATTTGTTTATATTCATTTGATGTGTTATACATGATATAATGTTTGCATTAATGACAGTATACTACTAATATGCATGTGATGGGTAAGTAGCTCATGGTGCTATACAACTCTCCATTGCTACTTATCTAAAGTGAAATCTATTTGCTAACATATTGGATTAGTGCACAATCTCAATGATGTCTTGGTAGAGATGGAAGCAATCTAGAAAGTTTCTGTGAGATATGGATGAATGTTGTATTGGCTAAAATAGTTGCATGATCATATCTTTATGCATAATAATTTGCCATTATGAATATGCCTTATGAAATGTTTCTAACCATATGAATAATTCATTTGACTTGTAGGAAAGATCGCGTACAATCATCTACAAGAAAACAAGGATGAGACTTGTTCCAAAGAACAAGTGATGACATTTCAAGAAATAATACAAAATTAAGAATAGAATGACAAGGCATCAAACACACTCTAGTTATGTGACATAGTTGAGCAACATAATTGATGCAGATCCTTCTAGCTATGAAGAAGTAGCCGAGAAGAAAGGTAAGGAGAGTATCAGTTGAAGAAGAATGATGTCTAGGATGCGATATTGAGATCTGAAGGGAAGTCCACAGTGGATCTACAAGATCTAGCATGCATTAGATGGAAACATCATGGGATACAAGGCAAAATTCGTAGCATGAGGCTTCTCACAGAAATAAGGCATAGACTACGAAGAGACATTTGCATCTAGTGGGAGTTGAGGCACATGACACTCATAATCATGTGTGCAAATTAAAGAAGGCCTTCTATGAGTTCAGAAGGCACCAATGGGATAACACATAGATAAGGAGATTGAAGATCACCTAGAGTGATGAAGATCTTAACCTTTGCTACAAGGTTGAAGATGAAAGCCTATAGATGATGACAAGTTCACAGATGGGTGCGATAAGAATGCTTTCAAGATAGAGGATCTTGGTATCGAGTGACCCTAGATGGATACATAGAATATTAGTAGTAGAGGAAGCTACTTGTCACTCCCATACAGAATGTTTCAATACATAAACTATGAAAGGCAGAGGGAGAATGATGCTCCACTTCAGAGCGAGTGACTACAGGAGATCCCAAGGTTCGACATGGTATGACATGATGGAAATATTACTGATGATTCTAGGATTTACTGAGAGTAAATCAGATTCCAACCTTTACTTCAACTTTGAAGGTGGAAGACCAATGATGCTCCTATTATATGAAGGACTTGGATATGATGCACTACTTTTTAGGCATGGAGGTGTGGTAGAATGTGGATGGAATCTCCCTGGGACAAGGGAAGTATGCAGTAGAGATCCTGAAGAGGTTCAGTATTATGGACTGCAAGGCAATGACCACACCTATGGTATCAAACCTAAATCTATTGAGTGTTTCTTCATCAGAGTCGGTTGATGCCATGATGTATCATTGGATGATTTGTTCCTTGATGTACCTGACAAATACGAGACCAAATATTTTCTTTGTTGTGAACACATTGAGAAATGTTCACCTGATGGTTTCAAAGCATGCTGTGAGGTACCTGAAGCGTACAGCTGAGTATGGGATTAGGTATGATATGAATCAGAAGATTAACTTGGAGGGTTATGTGGATTCATATTGGGAAGGCAGTGCCATTGATAGGAAGATCACTTCGAGGTGCTACTTTAGTATGAGATCAAGTGTGATCTCTTGGTTTAGCAGGAAGGAGTCCTGCATGGCACTGAGTACATCCAAGGAAAAATATGTTGCCACTTGCGTAGCTATTTGGGAAGTAGTATGTTTCTTTTGAAAACTACTATTTTATTTGATTGATCTGACTTTCATTTTTGTATGATTTAGATAGGATCAATGAAGCTCCAGTATGTGATCTAGATCAAGATCTCTCGAAAGAGGGAGTTCTAGCATAGCCGGCGAGATAGGTTGTCTGAGGATAAAATCCTGGTGAATATCATAGGTTGCACAGATGTAAATAGACCTATAGGTTGTCCTCGGATGTAATCGGTCCTGGAGAAGATCATAGGTTATCCTTGGAAGTAATCATCCCTGATCTGATTCTATGCTAGAAATGGCCAAAGTGAAGTTTGAGTACTTCAGGGAGAATCTTGGTGTTCTCCAAATCAAGGTTCCTTCCAACGGGAAGTGATGAGTTCATGTTCCTTTCTGACATGGTGGTAGGATTGGTTCCTCCCATGGTCAGATGTAAGTGTAGAGCCCTTCTGACATGGATGCAGGATGTGTTCCCCACATGATCAGATGTAAGTGTAGAGCCCTTCTAACATGGATGTGAGATGTGTTCCCCACATGGTCAGATGTAAGTGCAGGGTCCTTCTGACATGGATGCGGGATGTGTTCCCCATATGGTCAGATGTAAGTGCAGAGCGCTTCTGACATGGATGTGGGATGTGTTCCCCACATGGTCAAACGTAAGTGTAGATCCCTTCTAACATGGATGTGGGATGTGTTCCCCACATGGTCAGATGTAAGTGCAGATCCCTTCTGACATGGATGCAGGATGTGTTCCCCACATGGTCAGATGTAAGTGTAGATCCATTCTCACATGGATGCAGGATATGTTCCTCACATGGTTAGATGTAAGTGCCAAGCCTTTCCAACATGGTTGTAGGATGTGTTCCTCCCATGGTTGGATATAAGTGTTGAGCCTTTATGACATGGTTACGGGATGTGTTCCTCCCATGTTCAGATATAAGTGCTGGGCCATTCTGACATGGTGGCATGATGGGCCTCCAATGGTCAGATGTGAGTGTTGGGCCTTTATAACATGGTTATGGGATGTGTTCCTCCCATGGTCAGATGTGAGTGCTGGGTGGGCCTTTCTGACATGGTCATGGGATGTGTTCCTCCCATGGTCAAATATAAGTGTTGAAGAAGATGAAGACCTACATAGAGGCTAGGCCTACAACCAGCATGAAAAAGGGTTGGCTCTGTAGAACTTCCTGTGATGAGTAGAATTGAGAGATAGTACCATTTGATCGAGATAGCGGAAGCAATGAAGATGATGATGATCTAGTGATGATCTAATGACGAAGAATTGTGCTGATGAATTGTGTCAAGAGAATACCTTCCCAGTTAAGAGGGAGTGGTGATGTATTTGTAACTTCAGAATGTATTCACTTGTATATCTTATATTGTACCCCGATGTTCCTATAGAGAGAATCATTTGTATTTCATTGTACCCGAATGTTCCTATCGGGAGAGTAAGTAATATAATAAAGTCATGTAAGTGTTAGAAAATAGGACTGCAGAGCAATAATAGATATACAGTTAAATCAATAAACAAGATGCAAAACACTGTTTAAAACATTACAGAGAGATACAGATATAACGTGGTTCACCCAAACGATGGGCTACATCCACAAAGAAATTGCTAGTCCTTTTATTACAGCCTAGAAAGATGAAGGGATACACCCTCCAGCAAAACTGCTGCACTTCCTCTTCATGCTCTCACAGTCTCTCTTCCAATACAATACAATACCATACTCAGTCATTTTACAATGATTTATTTTATAGGGGAAATACAGTGGGAAAATTCTAGGGTTAACCCAATAACATTGGTCCGCAATACTGTGAGAGTAGGTACTGGCATGAATGCATGGTTCCAACTAACATATGGTTCTAGTGTTTTCTTGCCCCTGTATTTGTAACTTCAGAATGTATTCACTTGTATATCTTATATTGTACCCCGATGTTCCTATCGATAGAATCATTTGTATTTCATTGTACCCCAATGTTCCTATTGGGAGAGTAGGTAATATAATAAAGTCATGTAAGTGTTAGAAAACAGGACTGCAGAGCAATAATAGATATACAGTTAAATCAATAAAGAAGATGCAAAACATTGTTTAAAAAATTACAGAGAGATACATATATAACGTGGTTCACCCAAAGGATGGGCTACATCCACAAAGAAATTGCCAGTCCTTTTATTACAGCCTAGAAAGATGAAGGGATACACCCTGCAGCAAAAATGCTGCACTTCCTCTTCATGCTCTCACAGTCTCTCTTCCAATACAATACAATACCATACTCAGTCGTTTTACAATGATTTATTTTATAGGGGAAATACAATGGGAAAATTCTAGGGTTAACCCAATAACATTGGTCCGCAATATTCTTGGCCAACACACATCCCAAAAAAATTTCTCGGGGGCTCCACCCCCAAACCCTCGTTTCTCAGGGGCAGTGCCATCGAACCCTCTTTTTCGGGGCACTACCCCAAACCCCAAGGTAGGGGCAATGAGTGTACAGTACTCCTGGGTTACAATCACAACTGAATAATATCTCTCCATCTGGAAGATTATACTCCACAACCAACAATAAGGTCATTGAGTTTAACCCTCCATTGTAAGTTGGGGCAATAGTCCCCACAATTGAGTTGAGGTTAAACCTCCTTGTTTATTGGGGGAAAAGTCACCATAGTTGAGGGGAACTAGGGTTATTAGACTCTCCTAGTGAAGTATTCCCTGGTAAGTAATTGTCAAGTTAGAAACTAGTATAAATAGAGAGTGAGCCTCTCTATTTGAGAAACACACTCACCCAGCTATAGCACATAGGTGAGAGAAGAGGATCTCACACAAGTGAGAGAGAGAACAACTATTGGATATCATATTTCTATGTTTTGATTTTACTACTTCCATTCGTGCTCATTCTATCTCTGAGGAAGTTGCAGGGTTTTCTCCTTTATGGCTTCCTTGAGGAAAATTTTTGTGTCTATTGTCTCTTGTGATTGATTGCTATGGATGTTATTCTCTCAGATAAGATCCTAAGATCATATTTCTTAAATCATAAAAATCTAACACCAAGGAGATGCTTTATGTAACTCAAAAATGCTTCCCACTGTCACCTTAATAGCTCTTTCCCATAGTTTAGGTTACATCAGTGGCATGTTTGGAATCAACCACTAATCCCACAATAGGCTTTGAAAGTTTGAACCTACCTTCATGGAATACTATGGTACATGCTTTGCATATTCCTCAAAATGAGAAGGCTCACTTAGCTTCCCTTTTTATGTACAAGTTCCATAGGAGAAACAAACAACCTAGAAAGGCCACCATCTTGCACACCTCTAGCCAACGTTTTCGAACCTGCTAGACTACAATCATTGATAGTGGAACACTATCCTTCAAATCCAACTCTACATTGAATATTTGATGGCATCTAGTAGTAAATGGAGGAAATTCCACTCATGGGATAAGTAGTATCATCACCTAACTCCACATTTATTCTTCCCTCCTGCTTCTGAATCCCATTGAAGAGTTTCCTGACATATATCTCTGAATTTCATTACAAACTCAGATATTTCACTTCAATCTTGAGGTTCTTTGGATCTATTTCCTGTGACTTTTCAGTGTTACCACTAAATCTGAGATATGAATCTATCACAGTGACTATAAACTTCTCTTAACTCAATTCTAAAGGCAACCCAAGAAAATGAATCCCAATTAAGTATATTTTTTCATCAAAATTTTATTTTTTATGTATATTTTAGTGAACTGATTCATAAAATTCTAGCTAGTCCAATGCTATACTAAGTTTTGGTGGACCAAGCCGAGTTCTAGTGGAATTTTGACCAATTATAAGTATGAGTTTGAGTTTTAAAACATCTAGTACTAGCCTTCATGCAAGAAACCAAGTGTCCCTATGCCATCTAGGGTTCAATGCTCAGTATTCCTCCTTCAAGATGAGTTATTCTCCAAGCAAATAGATTCATTGCATCAAAAGTCAAATCCCCACTAAGAGGCTCTGTAAAAGTCCATAAGTTCAAAAACTAGCTTGGAGATTTAGAGCCATTAAAAGGAATCAGTCTATCACATCAGGAACATAACTCAGACCATTAGGAGGAAACATTAGTGCCTATCATCAGAAATCATGTCGAAAAGCAAGGAAATAAATACTAGCTGAGGAAGGGTTTGGGATCTTGACCCTTGATGATGATTCCCATATTCTCCATCTTCCACTGGCACCAAGACTTATTTTGAAACTTCAATTTTTTCTTTGAAATCCTATCTGCCTGCATGTTGTGTTCCCTGTAAACATGGATGAAAGGTAAAATACAGAATCTACCCATCAAGAGATTGATTTGATTAAGAAATGGATGTAGGAATAAGTTATGCATTTATGATTTCTTTTTTCCCAATAAGTTTTCAGCTCAGAATCCCCAAAGACCTGGAGACCTTCCAACCCCTTCTCCAAAGCTACCAGGTTGAGTGTGGAATCAGTAATTTTATGAAGGATTCAAAACTGATATCATAATCTTGGTGAAACCATTGATAACTTCCCACAAAGAACCCCCAAATGAAAACAATTATGAACATTAGAAATTATCCACCACTAAAATATCTAAACAAGCATCTGACCAAACTAGAAAAACCATTCCATACTACTTCAGAATCAAATTATTATGACAACAAACATAGTGCAGCCTGCTTCCATAGAAATAAACTAGTATTTGAGGTTGTTAAGGGCATATCTTCCTTTCTAGTTTCATCTTATAATAGGGCCTATAACTCTAGGAAATATGTAAGAAGGCTAAGAAACCATATGCAATCTTTCTTGGAGATGGAAAATGTAAATAAATATCAAATTTATGATACTTATATATATCAAAGAAGCTGTCAAAAGACCCAAATAGGAATTATTGAGTGATTATAAACTCCAACATGGAAATTGTTTCCTGAATGAAAAATATAATATGAAAATTTAGAACTACAAACCAAAGAAGATTTAGTAGTATGGTATAAAAAAATAAACAATTTATCAATAATTTAAAATGACAACATCTAGAAGTTTACAGATTCTATACTCATCTACAGGTTACATTAAAGAAACCATACTAATGTAATCCTTAAAAAATGGTATCAAATAGTTGACTAACTATCAATTAATGGAAATATTCTTTCACATGTTAAAACACAGAAATTTACACTTCTCTGTAGCTATTTATATTTGTTCTGTTGAGCATAAGTTAATAAAGTTGGGGGAATTCAACATGAATCCCTCATCCTTTTTATCTCTTGGTATCAAACTAGATGAATAGGTTTCACTGTTAAATTGATAGATCGACCAAAAAGTATTGTACTAGTCAAATGTCTCTAGCAAAAAATAATGGTGTTGAGTGTTACATAAAAAAATATTCCCACATAAACCATCAAATAATTGACATCATGATGGATGTACTTGCATCACATAACCACTAGTAAAATGTATAATACATATACCAAAAAATTGGTGTGTTCAAGAAATCTCAAATGGGCATGTCTCTCCCAATAACAATATTGAACTTTGAAGCAACACTACATAACCTCTCCTAAATCCTTGATGGTAGGTCACAGAAAACCAATAAGAAAATATCATGTGATATCAAGCAAAAAGCATTTGAGCTCTTCATTTGGGGAAAAATCCAAGTAAATAAGAAAGTTGTCAAGGTTTAGAACCACCTGGATTAGTTCCTACTGCTACATTTCTGTAGATGACATATAAGTCTTGAATAGTGATGAAAAGGGTGCCTAGATAAGAATTGAGATACAATGGGTTATTACTACCTTTTCTACATCATCTTAAATTGCTACTCGGTGCTGGTAATTATCTTGCTTTCTTGTCACTTGCCAAAGAAAAAGAACAATCAAGATCTTATCCCTAATTTTTTAGTGGATGTTCTCACCACTTCTAATTTGATATTTTTGCAAAGAAAGTGTAAATTTCAATTAGAGTAGACCCTTGCATTTATCTAGTACCATCTCTAGGAAAACATTGTAGGGTTTGTGCCACACTCCTCTATGTAACAGCTTCATGTTGAGATACTAAATCCATATCATACTCAAAACATCCACAATTATTTGGTTTCATTTAGTCCCTTGTTCCTCAAGGAAAAGACGAGTCTCCTGAAATAAATGGAAATGATCAAATCAAGATACACAAATATGCACTCACAAATAGATTCTTTGAGGAATTTTGGTATACCAAAAGTGAAGCGGGATATAGTAATCATGTAAGTATAGGAATACAACTATATTCTTCATAATATATGGGAATATCTAAGACATGAATCTTGGATAAGCATTCTTTGTCATGCATGCAATCCAAATGAGTAAATTCGATTAAAGAGATCGTTGTGTCTGCCACACATTTGTGGGTAGGAAAAATTGAATTTGCATTATTGAGGGATTGCAGCTAGTTATTATATGATAGTTATTTTGGAATATGTGCAAGAAATGGGATCTATATATAATGGTGGAATCGTATCATACAAATTTTTTTGGATCTACTAGATTTGGCCTTGTCAACTGACACAATCAATATAATACGAAGAGTCAAAAAGTTGGTAGGTTATGGTATGAATCCATGGATCTAATGTCACAATTGGAAACTCTAATTATGGATATCCTAGATCAAATTTTATACTAACTTTAGCTATAAATAGTATGGTATATTAACTTGTTATGAAAAAAATCTACCTTCATGCACTGACTAACCCTCATTTTTGTCTATCAACTATTGTCAAGGATTAATAAAACTATTGAACCTTTTCTCTTCCTATATTCAAGATCATCATGAGCCTTTGCAACTTATGGCAGAGGGTATTTCTTAGTCACATTAAATTTAAAACACCATTAACAAAACAACAAATACTTCCCCTGCAAATATCAACAACTCTTCTCATGTTGCAATGTAATGCATCAGGGAAGGTTGGTTCAAATATAATGCATTCAGTGCAACGAATAACATAGGAAGAGGATCTATCATGCCTAATGATTGGAAAAAAATCACCATATAACCTATTGATTCCAAGTACTCCAAGGAGCTTTGGAAATCAGTGATCGTTTTACTGGCCCAGACAGTCTTCTCTACCCCACTCAATGGAAATTTTCTTTATAAAATATTTGATATTTGTTTGACTAGTTAAGTTGTCTGGTTACTATTTAAATAAATAAGCGTGAATTGTCACGTACCCATACCCCATAATTATGCGGAATTAAAATTTTCATCAAGAACCTTCACCATTCATCGAACACAGGGCATGGTCATGAACCACATCTCGACAAATCCAACCCTGTCACGCTCCCTCCCATCTTACATAGATCAATTCAACAATATACAAGGAAATATCTTAGAGGAGATCGAACAGCAGAGAGAAAACGTGACAAAAACAGCAATCGTAAACGATCCCACAGACCAAATCTAAATCAACGACTAGAATTCGCTCGCAAAAATAAACGATGCGAAAATCTCAAGATGCGCGGTTGAAAATTCATGAAATATTGATCTCACTTCCCATATCCCACATCCCGCATCCTGCATAGGAAATAGATCAATGAATAAGAAACTTTGACTTGCGGGATTGGCAATTACGGGAACTCACGACACCGCGATCCCGCATCCCGCATCCTGCAAGTTGCGAAGATGAATTTGCGGAGGGAAATATGTGAAACCAAAATATGCTAATGGTATCCCACATCTCGCATCCTACATCTTGTGGAAAGGAATTTGTGGAAGGGAATCTGTGGAAACCAAAATCTGCTACCCGGTTTCCCACATCCCGCATCCTGCAAACCTGTAAATTCATGCAAAGGAATATTTCTAGCAGAAAACTCAACTTTTCAGCTGATATCTTGGATCGATCTGATCATCCAGGACATTACTAAACTAGCCAATCTACCCTACAATTTAGTAAAATGGATTGAAGGAAAAACGTACATATATTCCTATAATTGCAGTTACTCAGGGAACAAAGCATAACTCAAAATAGCAACATGTTCATCACATTCCACCAAGCAAATACAATGCAAGCATCATAATTACAGAAAACAACATAATAACATAGGAAAGAGCACTTATCTTTGAACAGAACTTGCCCCGCAACCAGCTATGTCAATGCAAGGTTCCACCCAACCATAGGCTAGTGTGCTTCTAAATCTCTCAGCAACACTGCCACCCCTGAGTTGGGCATGATTTCCTACCAGGATAAGGGAACACTAGTAGACTCATACATAGTTAGGGTGCAATAACACTCAGCCAAGACAACACAATTGGGTTTATTAGGTTGTAAGGGAAAAACATCCCTCAGATGGGTTTCATAGGCCACTCATCCAAGACATCTCATAGTCGGGTTTCACAGACTGTTCACAGTTAAGCCAACTTTCACCTTAAGGACCAGTCAAGCCAACAGATGGGTTTAACAAACTGTAGACAGTCAATTCATCTCACTACTGTGTTTATCAGGCTACCTATCCAAGCCATCATTAGTATTCATGGTTTATCAGACTGTCCAGCCAAAAGTTACTTACCAGGCGAGGTGCAATAGACACAGCCAAGCCAACAGATGGGTTTAATAGGCTACCATCCAAGCCATCTTTCCAGTTGGGTTTATCAGGCTTCTAAGGAAATGGATAGGAAGAACTGCTAATATAGTGAGCTCATTGACAGAGCTAAGGACATGCTCACAAGATCTATCTAGCTTGGATCCCCCTCTTCCTACACACCCAACACAAGGAAGTGTCCCCTTCTCTGCTCCATAGTCCCTCGGACTACACCTTCCCTTCCAGTGCTCTTCAGGATGTGCATGGCAAGTTCACTAGCCACTCTTATCTTACCGTGAGATTCCACACCAGGTTTATCAAGCGCATTCAACATCTCTCCCATTTCTAAGTATCGCACACAGTCAAACCTGGACCAGGGTTCACAACACAACAACCATAGGGAGACTCTATATCACAACCTTACTCTGAACATGAGTACTAGGGTATCATACACTCTGTAGTTTAGGGAAACACTGTAACACATAAAATACCACCATGTCCAGGGAAAACATACTTGCATAACGTGGAGGATACATACACATAGGAAAGGCTCTGCTATCTTGCAGCTTCCACATAATGACCGGGGAGTGTAGGCGATGAATGAAATGATCAAATGAATTCCCTCGAAGCTCTCAAAATGTGAGAGTAGGTCCTGGCATGAATGCATGGTTCCAACTAACATACATTTCTAGTGTTTTCTTATGGTTGATTTAGAATTCTTACCTATCAGCGAAGCTTTGTCAGCCGTTGCTTTTCCTTTTTCAGTTGCTGTTGGATCAATGTTAGAACTATTCGCAGCAACATTTTGCTTTGCATTAGGAATAATTGAAATTACTGTAGGATTTATAATATGACTATTAGGAATTGGGTAGATTTGAAGAAGATCGTACATACTGATGTTTGCATGAGTCTTCTTTAAATCTTCAATGATATCATATTGTAAATCTAATCTGGGGGCATTTTGAATGGTTTGGGTATTTTTGGTTGATTGAGTCTGCTTACCGGATTGAGCTTGTTTACTCGGTTGTGAGTTATTGTTGTCATTGTTTGTAGTAGAACTTGAAGCACCTGGAGTGTTTCCAAATGCTTTACTACAAGTATTGTATGCATGTTGTCCTGTCGGCGAACTCTTAGTCTCATGTTCTTTCACAAGACTATCCCAGAAATGACCGTTAACTTGTTGAGGTTCTTCTGATTCTTCATCATTTTCTGATTCGTCTTCTTCTTTGTTTTCATTTATTTCTTGACTAGAAGGAGTCTCAGATAAAGATAGAACAGCTCGAATTGTATTAAAAATCTCTTCATTTGCAGCTATGTCAGGTGGTGTATTTTTATTGTTTGTATTAGGGTTTTGTCTAAATTGATTTCTGAAATAACCCCTAGAAGGGGAAGCTTCAGAATTGGTTTTCTTTAACCCTATAACTTCATTGGTTAATGTTCGGATAGCGTTTTGCAGCTGTTCTACATCAAATGCTTTGTCTTTATCTGAACTGGGCTTTTCCGTCTTCCTTCGAGGAAAAGAATCAGATTTCCCACTTCTATCTAGTTCATAGGACATGGAATCCTTTTCTACTTTAATGGCTTCCTCAAATGTTTCTATTAATGTTGTTTTTCCAGCTCTCTTCACAAACATTCTGGAATACTTAGGTAAGGCTGAAGTATAATTCTCGATAATTATGTCTTCCGGAGGTTGAGAAGCAATTGGAATTTTATTTTTTAATGTTAGAAACCTTTGATTGAAATCTTTGATTCTTTCTTTAGGCTCCATTTTAATTCTAGATAACTCTAGGGCTAAAAGAGCGGGTGTTTTATCTTCCCCAAATTTATCTAAAAGGGCCTTATTAAATTCTCCCTAGTTTGTGATAGATCCTTGTACTAACGAAAAATACCATGTAGAAGCTCTTCCTTCAAAAGTTAGAGGAAATAATTGACAAACTACATCTTCATGCTGTACATTCAAAGTTTGAACAGCCAACATGAATTTTTCAACATGTACCTCTATAGGTTCTTTGTCATCTGGGTTGAACTTAGGAAGAAGTTTATCTGAGTGTTTCAGCAAAGGATGTTGTACTCCAGCAATAGCTACAGCAGCTGTCCTCAACCAAGGGAGCTGTGGATTGGGTGGATTAGGTGGAGGATTACCTCCTCCTCCCACAGGTACATTTCCTGCCATTGGACTTCCTTGAGAACTAGAGGAACTTCCTGAATTGGAAGGTCTTGGACTATCAGGTGGTGACTCAGGAGGAGAAGGTGGCTGATCAGAACCGCCTCCTACAATTAGTCTTCTAGCAGTATTTGTTTGTGTAATATGTCTTTGATGTCTTTCAACCTGATGGTGGGGAGTACTACCATTTATCTCCAAATCTTGCGTAACTATGGTCAATTGTGGATTATGTCGCTGCTGTCTAGGTAGACCATAATCTATTGGAGAAATACCAAGCTAATTAGCGTATGCTCTAGTAAGAATATGTCTAGATTCTTCAAGAGTTTGAGCACTTCGTGCGGGATTAAAGGGAGAAGTGATAGGATCACCTTCAAGGATATTCCTAACAGTTTCTATAAAAGGTGATCTACTGACCTCTGGAGATTGTTGGCTGGTTGGAAATGTTTCATTAGTTTCATCTGCCATTACTCATCGACAGGCCCTCCTTCTAGCACCATTTGTTGGCCCGATTTTCTAAATCTAGGCCAATAAGGAGGTTTTGTCCACACAATCAGCTTAAAGCAGCGTCCGGTGTGTTTTAACTAACAAAACCTCGTAGGTTGTGGTCCTGCTACCAGCTAGTTTGTCTCTTAAGGAGAACTTAAAAACAACAAAATATAACCTATTTCTAATGTTATTTTACCTAAATACTTAAATCAAACTATATAAACTGTCTTATGGTTGCTTTCTTAAGGAAAGACTTTGATTTTGAGAAGTTTTCTGAATATAAAAACTTATACAAAGTATGAAAATCGATTTAACAGTTGTTAATTCAACTGCTTCAAAAATAAAATTCAATCTAAACTATTCTATCTATTCTATTTACCCCTATCTCAGCTGAGAGCATATTAAAGATTATATTAACTATTAATTAGTGAAAGATAAATAGAAATACTAAAGCATAATTCAAATAGACACATTTAAATCATGAGTAATAAGTCATCCTGTTATATGACAACAGAACTGAAAAATAACTGCAAATAAACAGTTAACTTTAACTTTCTGAAATTGAGTAATAATTAATTAATCAAGATGACTATTTGAATTTAAGATAATGTCTATTAAAGTCACTATTTCCCTCAACTTTTACAGCTTTTCGTTTCTTACGAATTCGTGGAGAGGGGTTTGGCCAAGACTGCGTCGGCCCCAACTGACAGTCAACTAAAAACCCATCCCATGACTTTCCATTTTCAGATAATTGGTGTTGAATTATAATTTTTATTAACCCATGGTGGAATAGGCTCCTGTCGGGGTTACTAAAATTTCTAATAGTCTGTGACATTTTCTTTAAACTTTTCCATAAATAGAAATGCAAATTAAGTTTGCAACCCTGTAATGCTAATAGCAATCGTAAATGGTATAAGGGCAAATGGGAGTAACATCAGTCATAGGACACGTACCTTACCAATATCTCGTAGTAAAATCTCCATTCGGGCTTCAAAAATTTAATAGGGACGCCTATCTTCAGCTTTGTATCATCCGGCAATGGCATTAACAGAGCCAAGCATTTCTTCTTATTAACCATGCTGCCTTTAAACCAGCGTTCTCCAACCTATGGAAGCTTAGTGGATTCTGTGATCTTATCTTCATTGATAATAAACTCAAAACCCCCAATTTTCACCCTGTCATCGTTAAAATTCATGGCGAACTGTTTAGTAATCTCTACATGGTGGCCATTGAAATTTCTAAAGAAATTCCCCCACCCCATTTTCTCGAAATGCATAGCAACCTCCTAGTCAGCTTCTATAAGTTCAGAACCAGAGATTTCATAACGGTTCAGAGGAGACATGGTTTCTTCTACGCTCTCCTGGCTTTGAACTGAAATGAACGAAGAGGTGAACATAGAGGGAATAGGTACCCACACATATGACATGATGGGCAGTTTTTGCATGCTTCATATCTGACAGATATGATATCCCTAGGCCTGGCCATTTTAGCCGAACCTTAGCAGTGTTGAATGCTGCAACTTCACGTTATATCATGATTCATGCAGATTTATCTATGTTTAACCATGACTAGTAGTGATAACCACCAAATTGGTGAACCAAAGATATTGTGATTGATAGATCATAATTTCAACCATTGATTATGGACAGTGGCTAATAATGAACAAGTACATCGACGTTAATTGGAAATTACTATCAGCATTTAACACTGTTAATACGATGCATTCATATTTTTATAGTTGTCGATTTATCCAAAGGTATAAGCCACGTTCTCATGCCAACTCATTGATCCAAGTGATAATCGCTTATCATCTTAACAAATGGCTCCTTGTAAACTCAGTCAATCTTAACAATCATCTCCAGTTTAATCGTGTTAAGTGGTGGCATGCAAGGTGATGAGATCGCATATTCTAATGTTAACATAGCTTGATTTTATATCTATGCTACGTATATACAAAGACTAATTTTTAAACCTTTCAAACATCCTATCTAGGCATATCTAACATTAGATTGATAGGATATTAAGTGCTGAAACTATCATAAGTCAAAATTTCCTATATAAAAATTAATTTATTCATTAATTATAATATTTACAAAAATCATAGTAAGGTATTATATAAAATATAAACTTTAAAAGTCACCATAAGTTCTATGAACTTAGGATTATTAATACCTTACCCTTATCTAGGTTTTAAACAAACACAAGATGTATTTTATTGATTTTCTCTTGGCACACTATTTCAAATTTCTTAAGTCACATAAATTTATCTTAATGATTAAACAAATTCATGAAAATTTATGAAAGTAACTGACAGTTGTTAAAGGCCAAGTTTATGAGCATGTTTTCACCAACTTCCGAAACATCATATCATTCTCCTTTGATTGAGAGTACCTTCAGAATCAAAGATTCTGAAGGTGCTCTTTCATAATTTTGAATTGATAAATCATATGAAGAGCTGATCTCTCTTCATCTTATTGAGAAATGAAGAGGTTGTTGCTAGCTGTCAACAAATGGTGACGACCTGGGTGAACCAATTATCTCTACTTAAAAAAAAACGAAATCTTAAAACTTGTTAAAAATAATCGAAAATTCTTTATCCACATTAAACCATTATTTACTCATATTCATAAGTATAACTCAGAAATATTCCATCTTTTGAAACATGGATTTGATTAGGGATAAACTTACAAATATCTTAGTCAAAGCAAGTACTTCTTAGTAAAGATAACTTATACCATCAGCATAGAGTGCAGAAATCTGCTCTTCTAAAAACTTTCTAGAATCTGTTCCATAGCATCATAATTTTCTTTTTGTTTGCTTTTGCTTTTCTTTCAAAACAATAATTCTGCCTAAAGACTACTATCTGGGTGTGGTATCCCAATGTGATAGTATCATTCACGAGATCTATCTAAAATAATCAAGCCGGCTCGTGATGAGACATCTTGTCTTTTAATTTTTTAAATCAAAAGCCATCACCCCCGTGATCAGAAATGAAGTTATTCCAGACAACACTGATGATCATGATTAGGCCGGCTCGTGATGAGACCTCCTATTCTTCAGACAAAAGTTATGTTTTTATTGCAATTTCAGTTTTATCTTTTAATTTTCATAAAATGAGAGATCATTACCCAGCATGGTGACCAAACGGTAATATCAGTCATTAATATCACCAGAAAATGAATCAGCTGGCTCTTGATGAGACCCCTTATCTTTCGGTTTTTTAAACCAAAATCCATTACTAGTTTCCTAATAATGTCATACCAGTGATATTTGTGATTCTGATCGGACCGGCTCATTACTGAGACCTTCCGTCTCTCACTTTAGCTTTTAATTGATTGGAACAAATACTAGACAGTTCTCAAATGATGAAGACTTTTCTAAGAATGATGATAGAAGTCTGTAAGAGATTTTCAAAAGTACAAGCCTTGAAGAAGATATTTAATAAGCTATCCCTATTTAAGAAAATAACGAGATGAAGAATAATATGAGAAACACTTATATATAAAACAATGGAGGTCTTTTGCAGATTTAAGGGATTTTGATCATCCTGAACAAATTTTTAAAAGATTTTAGTCTAATATCATAATTTTTAGGTTGATGAGCAAACTGATTTTATTTATTTACATTAATTACAGCTGCTAATTACAGATTTCTGACTGACTGACTGGTTATATACAAAAACTTTTAACCATCTGAAATATTTGACTTTGACAGAAAACTGTTAATATATAACAATCTGCTAATTTATATACAAAAGGATAAATTTATTTACAAACAGCAAGTAAATTATATACAACTTAGACAGAAACTATTAATAGAAATATTTTTTAAGAATCGTTCCATTCACTGGGAATGTTTCGGACTGTCCTTCAAGTGTTTGCAATCGAAAGGTGCTTGGACCTATTTTTTCAGAAATAACAAAGGGACCTAACCATAGTTTCTGAAACTTAGTATGATCTCCCTTATCTTCGTGAGCTTTATCCCATTTTAAAACTAGGTCTCCTACCTGAAATTCTCGATCAGAACTGAAAGATTGGTCAAACCACGATTTCACAATCTGTTGATGCTTTGTAAAGTGTTGTTTTGAATTTTCTCTTTCTTCTTCAAGTTTTAACAATGTATTAATTCTCTTTTCCATTGCTGGAAATTCTTCATCTTGGACAGATTGAGCTAGTTGTAATGAAGGTAAGAACAAATTTGGTGGTAAAATAGCCTCAATTCCGTATACTAAAAAGAATGGTGAATTACCTATTGCAGCCTTCGGAGTCACCCTGTCTACCCAAAGGGAATTGACCAATTTTGTATGCCAGTTACGATGGTGAACTGAAATAGTTCTTTTGAGAATCTTTAATAATTTTTTGTTTGTGGATTCAGCTAGACCATTCCCATGTGTGTGATAGTTAGCTGAATACCTGACTCTTATTCCCTTTTCTAAAGCAAACTGAGTAAACTCGATTGATGAGAAATATGAAGCATTATCGAAAACGAGGGAATCAGGAATACCAAATCTTGTTATGATAAAGAATTCCAAAAATAGTATGACCTGATTGGTATTTACAACTTTCAATGGTGCGGCTTCAGCCCAATGGGTGAAATAATCGGTCGTAGTTATTATATATTTGTGTTGCATAGATGAGGGAGGATTTATTGGACCTACAATATCAATACCCCATTGCTGAAAGGGTCTTTCAGCTGAAACAGGCTGTAAAGGAAAAGCAAGTTTTTTTACCCTTCCTAAAGCAAGTTGACACTCTTGACATTTTTTGACGAAAGTATAGGAATCTTGAAACAAGGTGGGCCAATAATAACCATCCCTAAGAATTTTTTGTGTAGTGGTCTCTCCACCAAAATGACCTCCTGCTGGTCCAGAATGTAATTCTTTCAGAATTACTTCTGTTTCATCTTTATCTAGACATCGAAGGTATACTCCGTCTGAATTTCTCCGAAAGAGGATATTATCTATTAATAAGTACAGAGAAGACTTTAGTCTGAGTGCTCTTTTCTTCTTTGCTTCTAAATAGTCAGGGGCAGTACCAGTTTCCAAAAGCATCCGTATGTCTGTGTACTAGGAATCTTGAGGTGGTGGATAAAAATAAATTTCTCTGGTAAGCAAAGCTTCATCAATGACAGTTTTAGCTTTATAATTAGGTAAGTGAGAAGCTTCAGCAGCTAATTTACATAGCCCTTGGCCTTTGATTATCATTGAAGGTTTGATTTCTAAGTCATATTCTTGTAGAGATGTCATCCAAGGTGCCCTTTTTTCACCTAAGTCTTTCTGTACCAACAAGTTCCTGACTGAGGAATAAGGGACGATTATTTTTGTTTTAGATTTTAGTAAGTAAGGACGAAAATGTTTAACAGCTTTGAAAACAACGAAGGCTTGTTTATCAACTTCATGGTAATTGAGTTCGGCACCTTTGAAATTTGAACTCATGAAGGAGATTCGGACTTCATTATTCTGCTGATTTAATTGAGTTAAAACTGCTGCATATGAAATATCAGAAGCAAAGGTGTCAATATGAAATCCTTATTAAAATCTGGACTTGGGAGGCTAGGATCTTCTGAGATAGCTTCTAAAATTTTCTGAAATATGATTCTTTTTTGGTTTGTCCCCAATTAAAGACATCATCTTTTTTAATCATTTTCTGCAAAGGACGAATGATCTCAGGAAAACTGGGAATGAATATCCTAACAAAATTCATTTTACCTAGAAATGACTGCATTGCTTTCTTGCTAGAAGGATAGGTTATCTTTGAGATAGCTTGGGTTCTTTCGGGATCAATCATGATTCCATGTTTTGAAAAAATGAAACCTAATAAGATACCTTCTGAAACATAAAAAATTGTCTTTTTAGGATTTAAGGATATTCCAAATTTTCTGCATCTTTCAAATACTTTTCTAAGATGATTAAGATGATCAAGTCGATGTTTAGAATACACAGTAACGTCATCTAAGTAGAAAACAACTGAGTGATTGGTTAGGCCTCTAAAAGCAATATCCATTGCTCATTGAAAGGTTTCTCCCGCATTGATTAACCCAAAGGGAATCTTACGGTAGGCATATGTTCCCCATGGAGTTCTAAAAGTAGTTTTCAATTGGTCATCTGGGGAAACCAATATTTGGTTCTATCCTGAGAAACTATCAAGGAGAGACATTATCTCAGACCCAGACACCTTTTGAAGAATTTGTTCCATAGGAGGAACAGGGTAATTATCCTTTTCAGAAGCCTTATTTAAATTTCTAAAATCTACACATAATCTAATATCTCTGTTTTTCTTCCTGACAGGAACTAAGTTTGCTACCCATTGAGTGTGTCTAATAAGGAAAATAATCTTGGCAGCTAACAATTTACTTAGTTCCTTTTTAATTGTTGGTTCTAATGACGGGTGATATTTCCTTAACTTTTGTTGAAAAGGTTTTGACTCTTGTTTAATTGGAATTATATGTTGCATGACTTGAGTGTTGAAGGTTTTCAGGTCATCATATGTCCAAGCAAAGACATCTTTAAAATCCTTAAACAATTTTATGAAAGCTATTTTTTCTTCAGGATTACAATCTATTCCAAGGTTTATAGTTTGGGGGTTTAGTTCTGTTCCTAAATTGATGGTTTCATATCTCATGCGAGAACTATTTGTTTTACAATTAGGAACAGATCTGAACTTATCCTACAGATCAAAGAAATTTTCTAATCTAAGTACAGAATTAGGGACTGGTTTTTCCTGTTCGAATGCTTTTTCAACTGAACAGAAATCATTTATTACCGAAAAATCCCGCAGATTTTTGTCATGAGTGACTTCATCTATCGCTGAATCTTTAAAAGTATCCTCATTTGTCAGAAAATTCAGTACCTGCATATCATTGTCAAATACATGCCAGTTAAAAATATTATCAGGTATGGAAGGCCTAAAAATCAATTCAACAGAAAAGAAATCTGGTGTAAGATTCTCTAAGGGAATTAACTTTGAGGCTACATTTTCCAGCAAATCTGCTTCTTGATTTTGACTTCTAGGAACCGAATTTATGTTAAATGCATCAAAATGTAAGATAAGGTTCCATACCTCTTTCTGATAACTCTGTAAATGTTCAGATAAACAATGAATGGAGTTACGAACCTGTCTAACAATGATCTCAGAATCGCCATAAACAATTAACTCTTTGATGCCCAAATCAATTACCTTTTTCAAACCTTGTATTAAAGCTTCATATTTAACCGTATTGTTTGTACAACTAAATTCTATTCTACAAGCTATACAGGTTTTGTTCCCGTGAGGGTCTATCAGTAGACAACCGGCTCCTGCTCCTTCTTTAGATTTCGCACCGTCAAAATATAAAGTCCAAATAGAGCTGTGTACAATCACCTTACTTTCTATGATATTTACAATATTTACATTATCTACATCATTGATGGTCTCCTTGAGTGAAGAGTTAGAAGAAATAGATGTCATATTACAAATTTCAGATTGTTGTTTATTTTCAGATAAGGCAGAATTTTTAGCTTTAAAATTACTAAATCCTAATTCATACATATAATTCCCCATAATACAATCTAAAAATAAAATAGGTTCACTAGGATCATGCAGTTCTGTGACAGTATGTTTCATATACCTTTTTCTATTTATCTTAATCTAATTTGACTTTCCGTTCTTAGGTAACCACAATGTTGACCAGTCTGTGGCAAAGAAACCGTTCAGCTATTGAGACCAGTCCCTACTTAAGAACAACCCATTTGCATCTGGGATATCAGCAAAAACAATATCTATAATTTGATAAACCGACGGGATACAAGCAATCCTGAATAAGACATCCTTCATTTCCCCTACAACCTTTACATTTGTCCTATCCAACTGAGTTATTTGAGAATTTGATGGGACAAATTTTCCATTCAATTTCTTGCATACAGATAAAGGCATGACATTGGAGGAGGCTCCGGAGTCTACCATGCAGTTATGGACATTCCTATTGAAAATTTCAAAGGTAAGTAAGAATGGAGGTGTGGTTGATTTAGAATTATTACCTATCATCGAAGCTTTGCCAGTCGTTGCTTTTCCTTTTTCAGTTGCTGTTGGATCATTGTTAGAACTATTTGCAGCAACATTTTGTTTTGCATTAGGAATAATTGAACTTACTGCAGGATTTATAATATGACTATTAGGCATTGGGTAGATTTGAAGAAGATCATACATACTGATGTTTGCACGAGTCTTCTTTAAATCTTCAATTATATCATATTGTAAATCTAATCTGGGGGCATTTTGAATGGTTTGGGTATTTTTGGTTGATTGAGTCTGCTTACCGGATTGAGCTTGTTTACTCGGTTGCGAGTTATTGCTGTCGTTGTTTGTAGTAGAACTTGAAGCACCTGGAGTGTTTGCAAATACTTTACTACGAGTATTGTACGCATGTTGTCCTATCGACGGACTCTTATTCTCATGTTCTTTCACAAGACTATCCCAAAAATGACCGTTAACTTCTTGAGGTTCTTCTGATTCTTCATCATTTTCTGATTCGTCTTCTTCTTCATTTTCATTTATTTCTTGAATAGAAGGAGTCTCAGATAAAGATAGAACAGCTCGAATTGTATTAAAAATCTCTTCATTTGCAGCTATGTCAGGTGGTGTATTTTTATTGTTTGTATTAGGGTTTTGTCTAAATTGATTTCTGAAATAACCCCTAGAAGGGGAAGCTTCAGAATTGGTTTTCTTTAACCCTATAACTTCATTGGTTGATGTTCAGATAGTGTTTTGCAGTTGTTCTACATCAAATGCTTTGTCTTTATCTGAACTGGGTTTTTCCATCTTCCTTCGAGGAAAAGAATCAGATTTCCCACTTCTATCTAGTTCATAGGACATGGAATTCTTTTCTACTTTAATGGCTTCCTCAAATGTTTTTATTAATCTTGTTTTTCCAGCTCTCTTCACAAACATTCTGGAATACTTAGGTAAGGCTGAAGTATAATTCTCGATAATTATGTCTTCCGGAGGTTGAGAAGCAATTGGAATTTTATTTTTTAATGTTAGAAACCTTTGATTGAAATCTTTGATTCTTTCTTTAGGCTCCATTTTAATTCTAGATAACTCTAGGGATAAAAGAGCGAGTGTTTTATCTTCCCCAAATTTATCTAAAAAGGCCTTATTAAATTCTCTCCAGTTTGTGATAGATCCTTGTACTAACAAAAAATACCATGTAGAAGCTCTTCCCTCAAAAGTTAGAGGAAATAATCGACAAACTACATCTTCATGCTGTACGTTCAAAGTTTGAATAGCCAACATGAATTTGTCAACATGTACCTCTGCAGGTTCTTTGTCATCAGGGTTGAACTTAGGAAGAAGTTTATCTGAGTGTTTCGGCAAAGGATGCTGTACTCTAGGAACAACTACAGCAGTTGTCCTCAACCAAGGGACCTGTGGATTGGGTGGATTAGGTGGAGGATTACCTCCTCATCCCATAGGTACATTTCCTACCATTGGACTTACTTGAGAACTAGAGGAACTTCCTGAATTGGAAGGTCTTGGACTATCAGATGGTGACTCAGGAGGAGAAGGTGGCTGATCAGAACCGCCTCCTACAATTAGTCTTCTAGCAGTATTAGTTTGTGTAATCTGTCTTTCATGTATTTCAACCTGATGGTGGGGAGTACTACCAGTTATCTCCAAATATTGCGTAACTATGGTCAGTTGTGGATTATGTCACTGTTGTCTAGGTAGACCATAATCTATTGGAGAAATACCAAGCTGATTAGCATATGCTCTAGTAATAATATGTCGAGATTATTCAAGAGTTTGAGCACTTCTTATGGGAGTAAAGGGAGAAGTGACAAGATCACATTCAAGGATATTCCTAACAGTTTCTATAAAAGGTGATCTACTGACCTCTGGAGATTGTTGGCTGGTTGGAAATGTTTCATTAGTTTCATCTGCCATTACTCATCGACAGGCCCTCCTTCTAGCGCCATTTGTTGGCCCGATTTTCTGAATCTAGGCCAATAAGGAGGTTTTGTCCACACAATCAGCTTAAAGAAGCATCCTGTGTGTTTTAACTATCAAAACCTCGCAGGTTGTGGTCCTGCTACCAGCTAGTTTGTCTCTTAAGGAGAACTTAAAACCAGCAAAATCTAACCTATTTCTAATGTTATTTTACCTAAATACTTAAATCAAACTATCTAAATTGTCTTATGGTTGCTTTCTTAAGGAAAGACTTTGATTTTGAGAAGTTTTCTGAATATAAAAACTTATACAAAGTATGAAAATCGATTTAACAGTTGTTAATTCAACTACTTCAAAAATAAAATTCAATCTAAACTATTCTATCTATTCTATTTACCCCTATCTCAGCTGAGAGCATATTAAAGATTATATTAACTATTAATCAGTGAAAGATAAATAGAAAGCCTAAAGCATAATTCAAATAGACACATTTAAATCATGAGTAATAAGTCATCCTGTTATATGACAACAGAACTGAAAAATAACTGCAAATAAACAGTTAACTTTAACTTTCTGAAATTGATTAATAATTAATTAATCAAGATGACTATTTGAATTTAAGATAATGTCTATTAAAAATCACTGTTAACATACAAATGAAATTTTAAATAGACAGAAGAGTATATCATTAAAGGTTAATTTTACAGTAAAAATACTAATAAACATAATCATAATGAGATGTTCATTCAAAATACTATCCTGAGCCGATAAAGTGAAAGATATAATTAAACATCAGCATATCAAAGCACACTGTGTTAATATAAAGAAAGAAGATAATACGCTGAAATATATATGTATATATATATATATATAATAATCCATAACACAAATACTAGTAATAATATCTGTTTGTAGATGTCCAATAGTATTCACATCAAAGGTTCAACTTCAAGGATGAAATAACACTAGTAATAGGATATATTTCTAGTACATTTTTCTTCCAACACTCCATCCATTGTTCATCAAAAACTCTGCCTTATATAACACTACGATTCAATTTTCCCTATTAATGTTGCATGCAACATTATAGGGTCCATCTAACTAAAAAGGGCATCTAATCTCTTATATCACACCTATCACTATAAAACAGAAAATGACTAGCCTGAGTCGAGGTACTTTAGAAGATTCTTGTCCACTGATGAAACTCCAGCTCGTAACAAATAGCCACATCTCCATGCCAGAACATTAATCACGTCCTAAAATTCTATAGAGGAATGTTGATAAACCCACCTGCATTTAATTCAAATGAAGCATCTTATCAAAACCAATTAAAACAAAGGTAAATAAGCTTTAAAATTTAAATGCATGCCTGTTAAATCTCCTATTTTACAGGCATGTGAAACAAAATGATCATTACCTGTTTTGCAGTGACATAAGAAATGAGAAAAATAATCAAGTTTTATTCTGAAGAGCAACTACTCTTCGTGCTTCTGCTAGTTTAGCCTTTAACCTGACAATCTTAATGTTTTGCTTTTCAATTCGTTCAAGTAGTAACTAGTTAGTACCTAGGATTGACTTCTTTGATTTTTTGTATTGATTCTTCTTAGCACTCATCTTTTTCCATCTATCAATCCACTCTAGCAACTCTCCTCTAAAGGTTCTATTCTCGTCTTCTAATAATGCTGTGCTGGATAAACAATGCTTAAGTTTAATCTTAAACTCTGTAATTTTATCCTGGTAAGCATTATCTAGTACATGCTGCAGAGTCTCATCTTCATTGGCTACTTGAGGAGAATGAGGACTGTCACAATGTAGACTAGACGATGGTTCAGGGTTTGCAATACCTGTGTCTATACATGGTTGAGTGCCTTCGGCCTTACCTGATTTTGCATCATTCCCCTGTACGAAAGTAGGATTATTTACATTCATTGTATCAGGGATAGATGACGGGATGTCATCTTCAATATTGACAACTGCAGGCTTAGAAGCCTATTGATTAACCACATTACCTGAAATCGTATGGATACTGTGCATGCTCCTCGTAACCCTTCTTGAAAACGATAGATTTTCAAAACCAAGCCCTTCCTTATCACAGCAAATCTGAGCAAGATGATCTAATCTATGCATAGATTCCCTGCTATATTTATAATGTTTATTTGTTTCAAATAGGTTTTCACATTCAACATCATTATCATTTTTACCTTTGGTTAATCTTTCTTCTATTTCTATAGGGGTGCTATCACCCTTACCAGATAAGGGTTGATCCAAGACTTCTTTAGGATTGCAAGGGACCAAATCCCTATCATCATTCTTATTAGTCCCATCATTAATAGGTGGACTGACTTCCCCAAATCCTTTTCCCTCAAATACAGTTTTAGGAGTGTCATTGACCTCCGATTTTACAGCTTTTCGTTTCTTACGAATTCGTGGAGAGGGGTTCGGCCAATACTGCATCGGTCCCAATTGACAGTCAACTAAAAACCCATCCCATGACTTGCCATTTTTAGATAATTGGTGTTGAATTATAATTTTTATTAACCCGTGGTGGAACAAGCTCCTGTCGGGGTTACTAAAATTTCTAACAGTCTGTGACATTTTCTTTAAACTTTGCCATAAATAGAAAGGAAAATTAAGTTTGCGACCCCGTAATGCTAATAGCAATCGTAAATGGTATAAGTGCAAATGGGAGTAACGTCTGTCACAGGACACATACCTTACCAATATCTCATAGTAAACTCTCCATTCGGGCTTCAGAAATTTAATAGGGATGCCTATCTTCAGTTTTGTATCATCTGGCAATGGCATTAACAGAGCCAAGCATTTCTTCTTATTAACCATGCTGCCCTTAAACCAGCATTCTCCAACCTGTGGAAGATTAGTGGCTTCTGTGATCTTATCTTCATTGATAATAAAATCAAAACCCCCAATTTGCACCCTGTCATCGTTAAAATTCATGGCGAACAGTTTAGTAATCTTTGCATGGTGGCCATTGAAACTTCTGAAGAAATGCCCCCACCCCATTTTCTCGAAATGCATAGCAACCTCTCGGTCAGCTTATATAAGTTCAAAAACCATAGATTTCATAACGGTTCAGAGGAGACATGGTTTCTTCTACACTCTCCTAGCTTCGAACTGAAATGAATGGAGAGGTGAACATAGAGGGAATAGGTACCCACACATATGACATGATGGACAGTTTTCGCATGCTTCATATCTGACGGATATGACATCCCTAGGCCTGGCCATTTTAGCCGAACCTTAGCAGTGTTGAATGCTGGAACTTCACGTTATATCATGATTCATGCAGATTTATCTATGTTTAACCACGACTAGTAGTGATAACCACCAAATTGGCGAACCAGAGATATTGTGATTGATAGATCATAATTTCAACCATTGATTATGGACAGTGGCTAATAATGAACAAGTACATCGACGTTAATTGGAAATTACTATCAGCATTTAACACTGTTAATACGATGCATTCATATTTTTACAGTTCTCGATTTATCCAGAGGTATAAGCCACGTTCTCATGCCAACTCATTGATCCAGGTGATAATTGCTTATCATCTTGACAAATGGCTCCTTGTAAACTCAGTCAATCTTAACAGTCATCTCCAGTTTAATCGTGTTAAGTGGTGGCATGCAAGGTGATGAAATCGCATATTCTAATGTTAACATAGCTTGATTTTATATCTATGCCACGTATATACAAAGACTAAGTTTTAAACCTTTCAAACATCCTATCTAGGCATATCTAACATTAGATTGATAGGATATTAAGTGTTGAAACTATCATAAGTGAAACTTTCCTATATAAAAATTACTTTATTCATTAATTATAATATTTACAAAAATCATAGTAAGGTATTATATAAAATATAAACTTTAAAATTCACCATAAGTTCTATGAACTTAGGATTATTAATACCTTACCCTTATCTAGGTTTTAAACAAACACAAGATGTATTTTATTGATTTTATCTTGGCACACTATTTCAAATTTCTTAAGTCACATAAATTTATCTTAATGATTAAACAAATTCATGAAAATTTATGAAACTAACTGACAATTGTTAAAGGCCAAGTTTATGAGCATGTTTTCACCAACTTCCAAAACATCATATCATTCTCCTTTGATTTAGAGTACCTTCAGAATCAAAGATTCTTAAGGTGCTCTTTCATAATTTTGAATTGATAAATCATATGAAGAGCTGATCTCTCTTCATCTTATTGAGAAATGAAGAGGTTGTTGCTAGCTTCCAACACATCCCCACCCCCTTATCCTTAGGAAAATCATTCCCCCGTCTCATTATTTGTTTCATTGACATAGATGGTTGTGGGTGTTCATTATATTTCATATTTACATGATGTTTACAAGCGTGCTTGACTTAGCATAGAAACTATAGGAATCAACTATGATCGCCTATATACCAAACATCAATCAATGATAGGGCCTTGGCCTTGAGCTCCTTGTCATGATTCGATATAATATTCACATCATATACATTAATGAAACGGGGTCAAAACTAGGGTGTTACATTCCCCTCCCCATTCAATAGCACTATCCTCAATGCTTACAAAATTTGAACAAGATGCTACACTGGCATTGCCTCGGTGTTCTGCAAAATTGAACAAAAATGGATGTGCCAATCGCATGGCATCCTCCAGCTCCCACGTAGCCTCTTCAGGACCATAGTTCTCCCATTGCACCTTTACCTGTCCTAAGGCTCGATTCCGGAGCATGGTGACCTTCCTGTAGAGGATGTGCATTGGATCGATTCGGGTTCCACCTGAATCACATCCCAATTTATCACGTGGTTAGGGTCATGTATATATTTCTTAAGCAAAGAAACATGAAAAACATTATGAGCTCTAGTGCTAGCACACAATGCAAGTCTATATGCAATTGGCCCTATTCTTTCAAGCACTTCAAACGACCCACAATATCTAGGTGACAACTTGGCACAACTACCCATCTTCAAGGAACTCTTCTTTTCCCTCACTCTGAGGTAAATATGATCCGTAATACTGAATTCTCTGTTCACCCTATGCTTATTAGCATAGCTTTTCTGCATGTCCTAGGATGCTTTCAGATTCTTCCTGATCTTTACAACCTCTTGCTCCATCTCCTTGAGAAATTCTAGACCAAGCACAACCCTGTTCACTGGATTATCCCAAGTCACTAGTGTTCTACACCTTCTTCCATAAAACGCTTCATGTGAACTCGTCCCCAAGGATGCTTACTGTCCGTTATTATAAGCAAACTCTACCAAGTGTAAATAATCTTACCACTTGGTTGGTTTGTCCATCACATACATGTGAAGCATGTCTTCAAGCACTTGATTAACTCTCTCTATCTACCCATCAATATGAGGATGGTAAGTAGTGCTAAAGTTCAAATTTGTACCCAAATATGCAAACAAACCCTTCCAAAAATTGGAAGTGAACTTGACATCTCTGTCAGAGACTATTGCCTTAGGAAATCCATGCAATTTGAAAATATCCTTCATGAAGATCTTTGCAATGTCATCAGTCTTATGTGTAGACTTCGCTGGTATAAAATGTGTTGCCTTCGTCAACTTGTCCACCACACCCATGATGGAATCACATTGTCTCCAAGTCATTGGCAATCTCGTAATAAAATCCATGGAAATAACTTCTTATTTCCATTCTGGAACCAACAAAGGTTGCAAAAAACCTGCAGGGTGTTGATGCTCAACCTTTACCTACTGACATTTCATGCACCTAGAAATGTATTCAGCTATGCCCTTTTTCATACATGGCCAAAAGTACTTCTTTTTGGCTGTAGCAATTGTCTTTTGGTATCTTGGGTGACCAAAATACAGATCTTGATGGATCTCATCCATAACAACTCTTCTCATGTTTGCTACATTTGGAATGTAGACTCTGTTCTTATAAGTAAGAAGTCCATCTTCTTCCAACTTATATCCCTCATACCTCTTCTCAAGATTTTGCTACTACAATTTGTTCTTAATCTGCACATACATTTCATCTGCAGTAACATGGTTAACAATCTACTACCTCAACTCCGATTGGCAAATACTAAGAGATTCCATATGTATTTCTTGCAACTTCCTGCTGAGTGCATCTGCTACCTTATTCTCGTTTCCTTCCATGTGCTTGATTTCAAAATCAAACTCACATAAAAAATCCAACCATCTAGCTTTGCTAAGTTTTAGAGTAGGCTGATCAAACAAATACTTCGGACCACAATGGTTTTTCCTCAACTTGAATATTATGCCTGTCAAGTAATGCCTCCACATCTTGAGAGCATGTACTATGGCTGTGAGCTCTAGATCATGAGTAGCATAGTTCTTCTCATGCTCCTTCAACTTTCTTGACTTATAGCATACAATGTGGTTGTCCTGCATAAGGACTCCTCCAAGCCCTTGACCACACGCATCTGTACACACCACAAAATACTTCTCTGGGTCTACAACTTTCAATACTGGTGCATTGGTGGGAAGATTCTTCAACTGCTGGAATATTTCTTCACACCTTACTATCCATTCAAATTTTATCCCCTTCTTTTGCAAAGAAGTGATGGCATGTGCAACTTTGGATAATCCTTCAATGAATCTCCTGTAATATCCAACAAGTCCCATAAAGGATCTTACATCTGTCACACTTCTTGGAGTAGGCCAATTAATAATGGCTTCGATCTTTTCAGGGTCCACAAATATACCCTCGGAGATAATGTGACCCAAATACTGGATTCTATCCCTATAGAAATCACACTTGCTCAGCTTTGCATACAGCTGATGCTCCCTGAGTAATTGCAATGTCAATCTCAAATTATCTTCATGCTCTTCCTCATTCTTGTAATAGACAAGAATGTCATCAAGGAAAACAAGAAAAAACTTGTCCAAATACCTGTTTAAGACATTATTCATAAGGCACATAAATGTATCTGGTGCATTTGTGAGACCAAATGGTACCACTACAAACTCATAATGTTCATACCTCATTCTGAAGGATGTCTTATGAATGTCTTCATCCTTGATTCTTATCTAATGGTAACCAGACCTCAAGTCAATCTTGGAAAATAACTTTGCTCCTCTCATTTTATCAAAGAGATCTTCAATCCTAGGAAAAGGGTATTTATTCTTCACTATGACTTTGTTCAACTATCTGTAATCAATACACAACCTGAGTGTACCATATTTCTTATTTACAAAAAGAACTGGTGCTACCCAAGGAGACATACTGGGTCTGATATACTTCTTCTCCAACAATTCTTGTAGCTGCATCTTCAGCTCTAACATTTCTAGCATGCTCATTATGTAGGGTGTCTTGGACACTGGTGCTGCTCCCAACACAAGTTCAATTGTGAAATCAATGTCCCTCTTTGGAGGAAGCCCTAGAATCTCATCCAGGAAACACATCCCTAAATTCCTACAATACCTGAAAGTCCTCCAACGTAGGAGTTTCACTCTCTGTTTCCTCCAAAATATGAGCTGCATACAACTGGCAACCTTTCCTACATAACTTATTTAACTACATTTCTGAAACCTGCCTCACAGAAATCACCTTTGGAATGCCTTTCAAAATCCTTGAGTTTCCTTCTTCATCCAAGCACTCAAAAGCTTTATTATAATAGTCAAGCTTTACTTTGTGAGCTTCTAACCAATCCATTCCAATGAGAACATCATAGGAACCAAGCGATAGAACATTTAGATCTACACAAGTGACCAATCCATTCATACTCAATGGACATTTATCTATCACTTCACTAACCATTCTCTTAGTTCTAGTGGCTAACTGAACTAACCAAGATTCGCTGTGATTTACCTTCTTAAAGGCACAAATCTCCACTACTCTAGGAGTAATGTAATTGTGAGTAGAACCAGGGTCAATCAAAATAGAAATAGATTGATCAACAATATTACATGCAACTTCAACCATAGTGGATTGTTGATCTGCCTAGCGGTCCTCCAGTGCTACATAAATCCTAGGGACATCCGTTTCTACTTGACCCATTGTTTCTGCTTGTTGAATGTTGTAAGTTGGCCTTGCACTCTCATTCTCGAGTGGACAATTCCTACACATGTGGGGTCCTCCACATCTCCAACATTGGAAAGTTTCTCCGTTCTGCTATGGATCTCTTGGTTTCTCTCCCATCACTCTAGCTGGCTGCTTCTCAGTTTGTGATGGCTAATTATGATGATTCCTAAAACTAGAAGGTTTGAAACCTTTCTTCCTTTGGTTAAAATTCTCATTCTTCTTGTATTTCCATGTCTTATGGTAATCAGGTTTCCCTTTGCTTTTCTCATATCAATACTTATCCTTCCTAATTGCTTCTTCAAGATTTCTAGGCTCATAAAACTCAATTCTGTCTTTGTAAGATTGAGACAATCCACTCAGGAAATGTTGAACTTTCACCTTTTCATCCTTTATGTAGTTGACATATCTCAACAATTCTAGGAACCTGCTCACATACTCTTCCATGGTCTGCTGTCCTAGTCTCGACTCATGGAATTCTTTGATCTTGTCATCATAGTACCTATCAGAGAGATATTTCTGCTTGAAATACTTCTGGAACCATCTCACTTAAGTTTCCTTTCACTGATATTCCTAACTTTCTTGAAGTGCTCCCACCAAATGGATGCCCTTCCATTAAGATTGAACATGGTAACCCTTTCCTTCATGTTTCCCAAATAATCCTGAACTTGGAAGTACTACTTTATCCCAAGAATCCAAGATTCAGCCTCTTGTCCAGTCTTTACCTCGCCATCAAACGTAGGAGGTTTAGCCTTCTTAAATTCATCCTGAGTGCAATCCATGTGGGGCCTCTTTCTCTTTCCCTTGCGAGAAGAAGAGCTTGAATCCCCACTGGAATCCTCTGAGTTAGATGACTTACTAGAAGTCCTTCTTCTTCTTTTGGTACTGCTCTTACTACCTTCGGGTTTCATTGTACCCTGCCTAGAGTCTATCTTTCTTTGCAAATCTGTCAAACTCTGCAACATGGAAGCATTCAACTGATGCTACTCATCTTGAGCTTTAATCAGGATTCTCATGGTGGCTGCAATATCTGGTGGTGTCTCTTGGAATATCCTTCCATTAGACTCTCTGTCATCATTCTTGACTCAGACATTTTCCCCCATGGCATCTCGTGTACGCTCGTAGGAATCCCGAGCATCATATCTTTCATGGGTTCTCATTGCTGAACCACCACTTACTTTTCCAAATGTATTATGACTTTGCAAAATGTGTTGCCAACACCATTTGTCAGATACACAGTAATTTAAAGACAAAACCATTTACTTACTGTTACCTGGCCTATCCAAGCCCAATGCTGTAACTGAAATATTGGATGCCACACTATAGGGTACCCTTTACTGAGTCTCTGATGCCTCCAAGCCCAATGATGCAACCCGCAACTCTGATACCATGCTGTCACATACCCATACCCCATCATTATGCAGAATTAAAATTTTCATCGAGAACCTTCACCATTCGTCAAACACAGGGCATGGTTGTGAACCACATCTCGATAAATCCAACACTGTCATGCTCCCTCCCATATTCCATAGATCAGTTCAACAATCTGCAAGGAAATATCTCAGAGAATATTGGATGACAGAGAGAAAACGCGATGAAAACAATGATCGTAAACTATCCCGCAGACCAGATCTAAATCAATGACTTAGAATTCACTCACAAAAATCAACGGTGTGAAAATCTCGAGATGCGGGGTCGAAAGTTCATGAAATATTGATCTCACTTCTCGCATCCCACATCCTACAACCTGCATCAGAAATAGATCAACGGTAGAGAATCATCCCACGAAGATCGACGGCGCAGAAACTTTGACTTGCGGGATTGGAAATTACGAGAAATTGCGACACCGCGATCCCACATCTTGCAATTTGCAGAGAGGAATTTGCGGAGGGAAATCTGCAGAACCAAAATATGCTAACGGTATCTCACATCCCGCATCTAGTGGAAAGGAATTTGCGGAAACCAAAACCTGCTACCTAGTTTCCCGCATCCCGCAAACCTGCAAATTTGCGTGCAAACGAAGATTACTAGTAGAAAACTCAACTTTTCAGCTGAATTCTTGGATCGATCTAATCATCCAAGACATTACTAAACTGGCCAATCTACCCTGCAACTTAGTAAAATGCATTCAAGGAAAAACATACATATATTCCTATAATTGCAGTCATTTAGGGAACCAAGCATAACTCAGCAGAGCAACATGTTCATCACATTCCATCAAGAAAATACAATGCAAGCATCACAGTTATAGAAAACAACATAATAAAATAGGCAAGAGCACTTATATTTGAACAAAACTTTCCCCACAACTAGCTATGTCATTGCAACGTTCCACCCAACCATAGGCCCATGTGTTCCTTAATCTCTCAGCAACACTGCCAGCCCTGAGCTCGGCATGATTTCCTACCAAGATAAGGGAACACTAGCAGACTCATACATAGCCAGGGTGCAATAACACTCAGCCAAGTCAACATAGTTGGGTTTATTAGGCTGCAAGGGAAAAACATCCCTCAGATGGGTTTCATAGGCCACTTAGCCAAGCCATCTCACAGTTTGGTTTCACAGACTGTTCACAGTCAAGACAACTTTCACCTTAAGGACCAATCAAGCCAATAGATGGGTTTAACAGACTGTACATAATCAATCCATCTCAATACTGGGTTTATCAGGCTACCTAGCCAAGCCAACATTAATAGTTGGGTTTATCAGATTGTCTAGCCAAAAGTTACTTACTGGTGTCATAACCCCAAAATTTCACAAAAATTAATTTTTTTTGATGTAACATAAAAAGTTTGTCGTCGCAGTTTGTTAACTGCTAGAGGTTAACAGATAAATGAAATAGTTAACAAACTAAGGATTAACTTAAACACATATAAATTAATACTATTTTAAATTTCGATATGTGATGTGCATAATCTGCATTCAGTTGTTTCTAACTATAGTGATAGTTTGATTTTGTCAAGTAGGTGAGAAGTTACTTTTTAACTGGGGCTTACTTAGCGATTGCTAACTTATTTGGATTTCTGGATCTTACAGGCTTGACAGGTAAATTTTGAACCAGTAAGAGTTTATTAAGGCTTTAGTCGAGATATACTTCTTTTATCATAAATATACTGCTAGAGTAAAAGTTTGCTTAATAGAATTCAAGGGTTCTATGAGGTAAAGCAACATTTCTTTTACTTGTTTTGCAACTGTGACAGTACCTTTAAAATTCATGTCGTAAAGATCAATACTATGCCCTACTAATTGTCTTTTATCAGAATGACTGCTATTTTAGGTATATCTTCTTTCCATCTATACGTTACGATGTTTACCAGTTCTTCATAGAGCTCATGATTTAGTGTATCAACACTCTTGCTGAAAACAAGAGCTTATTGCTGTTGCTATTTACAAACTTTCAACACTGCTTATAAGTATGGAAGCAGACCTAAGGCCTTTTAAGAAAACAATCTTACACAGAACTCTTAGCTTTACCTTTAATTAAGCTTCAGTAGAGGAAGTTTATCTGCTTATTACTGCATTGTATTTATAATTGATCATTTGCATTAATGTCGTCAAGTTGTGATTTCTAACTTCCAAATTTCTTCATGACATAAGTAATGTGATGGAATTACATTATCATGTCATTTATTTGAGGAATGTAGTGATGCTATATGTTTTCTTAGACAGTGTTACTATCTTTTACTATCAAGACTAAGCTAGTCTTGATTTGATTCATTTGGAACTTTGGTTACTTATGGAGACCAAACGAATACAACTTCCATGAAGTTCACCTTACTCTTAGTACTATAGACTTCATACAAAAGTAAGAATTTATTCTAGAGTGTAAATACTTTTTATATACACAATGTTAATTTATACTAGATTCTTACTACTTGTCTTACATAAATACTAATTCTAACATCGTGGTCTTGATATATATAATGTATAAATAAATTATTATTGTCGGACTATTGTCTTAAGAGTAAGGGAATATACCCTTCTATGGATCTTTCCATAGTGGTTATTTTACCGTCAAAATATTTCATTGTTTATATATAACAAGAGTTACGATTTCATGTATGAATAGTTCGTTACCAACGAAGGTTCCAAGGCTTATAATTAAACAAGGGTTTAACGATACTACAAAAACCTTATTTTTAACATGTCTTGACTTCATAGTTTATCATTGAAATGATACATTATGTTTCGACTTTGCATAATATATTATCATTGTGATCATTGTGTAGATTATTAACAATAATTCGATTCCCGTCAATGCAGTGGAGATTATACAACTCGACCCATTGTGGACTGAATAAAATTTATGGGCACATGGAACATTCACCATCGTGCATTGCATAACTTATAAGCTCACCACGCAACCCTACTTCTTATATTTCATCAAGGGTTTTGGTCTTTGCACTATTGGGTTCACTGCGGCCATGAGGGCTCGCTGTTGCTCATCTCTAGCTCCATAGTTTGTGTAAAGAGGAGTGTTTCCACTCTAGTGTAAGGGTTGCGAAGTTCACAGCTTGCATTTGGTATTTTTCTTCCTACATACATTACTTTGCTGTGCGTGAGGTTAGTGTAGCTCTGTCAGTAGTTTTTAAATGTTTTTTTTTTCGCGGTCATCGCCAAGGCTTACTCTTGTTCCCGTCTATTGTCATCAAATATGCTCCAACAAAAGTTATAAGTTTTTGGCAGCACACAAAATTTTTTCATTTAAGGTGGCCCTCAATTAATCCCACAGTTTAAATTCAAATGCTTATGCTCTATCCAAGAATTTGTGAAAATGACAAATTGCCAATAAGAATATACTTCAATTCAGAGGTATGGAAGAGATCACACAGGTTTTAATTTATGTGTGTTCGAGATTTGGTGATTACCGAAAGGAAAAAAGGATGATGTCTCTTCTTTTATCTTGAACTCAAGTTTTGCAATATGGGCCATAGTTCATATTTAATCTTAGACGTTCTCAGTTTGTACAGGTTTTTAATAATAGCCCAAATGAGACAGTTTATTTCTGCATGCTATTGAATTGAAAGAATGTCTCCAATTTTATTGTATACTTTTTGCATACTTCAGTGTTGTTGTCTTTCATGGTATGAGTATTGCTCAATGGTGCAACAAGGGCTATCATAATTAACCATAGCATTAGGCATTTGCTCAATTGTTGCAAGCACCTCATGATGATATATAGGCTATTATCGAGGAACAATTTCCTACATCTAGATTGGTTATCTGTATTAAGGATGAGATCATGGAACAGATACAAAGGTGGCCACCACGGGAATCACTTCAATTGGGTTTTTGGTTCACTGGGTTATATTTAATAAAATACCAAGACACATGGACAACAAAATTTGGCTAATGGAGAAGAAAGGGTTGAAAGAGATATTGTGGAGGACAAGCTTGAATCTCCTTGTCTCTTTAATGGAAAAGATGGAGCAGAAACATATATTGTGGGGAACAATTAACTAGAGCAGAGATCGCAGCTAGTTGCTTAGGTTTAGGAGATTGATTCGCCAGAGTTGTTTATTGTGAATGATGAGAAATATGAGCAGTATTCATTAAATGGATAGAATCAAGCCTACGAGGCTGAATTTCAGTCTTTGGTTAATGACAACTGCGAGTTTGTCTCCGAGAGTATTTCAAAGGAAGAACATAAATTTGAATTATTGCCCTCAGTTGATGTGATCTGCAAGCTACAAGAAACAAAGTGTGGGGCGAGTGAAGATAACAAGCAAGATGAAAATTGTGAATCTGAATTGCACAACATCGAAAATGAGGATTTTGAAACTTGTGAATGATGTCCAAGATCCAAGAATTCAAAGTGGAGCATTTACAGGGTGTGGATCCTTTTATGTCTGAAGGGGTTTGGCCATATCTTGGTTATGTTGGACTGCTGGGAAAGTATTGTCCAACAACAAGAGTACGGCACAAAAATCACAAGTTTATTCCTTATCTGACTCATATTTCTTCCTACCAGAAGTTTATTCCTTTGAACACGTGTTTTGCATGTACTAATTATCATAAAACAAACTTGATTTCTCCCTCAAGTTAGTGTTCCCATTCAAACCTCTTTATGGGTTCTCTTTGTTATGAGAAAAGGCACCTAAAGGTTTAATTTATATCCCCTCTAAAGCACAATGGCTCTCCAAAACATCGGTGCAGGAAACCACGATGATGCTTTTTACAGGTATAAGATACCAAAACTGCTTACTAAAATTGAAGGACGGGGCAATGGTATCAAGACCAATATTGTTAATATGGTAGATGTGGAAAAAGCTCTTGGAAGGCTTCCATCTTACACAATGAATTTCTTTGGATGTGAATTGGGTGCCCAGTCAAAGTTTGATGAGAAGACGAGAACTTCTATTGTTATGGCTCCCACGACAATGGAAAGATGGTTTCTTTGCTAGAAGTTTTTATAAAGAAATATGTCCAGTGCTATGGTTGTGGAAATCTAGAGATAGAGATTCTAATTTCAAAGACGCAAATGATATCCCTGTGATGTGTTGCATGTGGGTACATTTCTGATGTAGATATGTGGGATAAGCTGACAACTTTTATTTTGAAAAATCCACCAGAACAGAAGAAAGGCAAGAAAGATTTAAAGAAGAAGAAAAGCCACGATGTGAATTCAAAAGGGTCAAAGAAGTGTAGGGGCTATGGTGAATAGAGGAGCCAGTTAAATGCATCATAGGAAGCATCTAGTGGGAAGAGGATTTCTGTCAACGACTTTGTGATAAAGGCTGCTGCATTAGCTCTTCAAAAATTTCCTCAATGTAACAGCTCAGGGACACAATGGTGTATATGATAGAGTTCATTGAAGGATTTCACTTGATGCATCCAGCATCATCCTTTTCTTTATAAAGTGATTTCCTAGAAATCAATGATCTTGCAAGTGGCACTTCATTTAAGTGTTTTAGTCCTAGTAGAATTATAACCCTATTAAATAGAGATATGAGTCATTTTCTTGTTTGATTAGCCAAAACTTGGCAAAAAATCATTAGACTAGATCCAAAAAATGCTAAAAGAAGTTATCTTTGCTATCTTATATATATATTTCAGGGGGTAGAAGTGAGGGAGAGAGTTCCAGCCAAGGGTTGAGATTGTATTGGCAGGGCATCTATACACTCTGTTTTTCTTTATGTAGGATGGCTGCTTTGAAATGATTATAATCATGAGTCTATTTTGATTTAATATGAATTGTATCTAGTTATGATTTTATCCTGTATATGGTCAATTACATTCCATTACAAGATTCTTATAATGATGTACAATTACCTTTAAATGTCCTGTTGCAGAACCAGATTCATTCTTTGTAAATTCATGCTCATAGTCTTTCCTATTATTGTATTTTACAATGATACATTTCCTGCTGTTTGGTCTTTAAACCGAGCCCGATCTCTATACTATTATACCTCCAGCACTCTATCAACTCATTTACCCATTAAACTAAAATTTAAGATTTCTCTAAGCTTGAACCTAGCCATCCGGGTTCAACTTTAGTGATAACATCTTCTGGCGCCGTTGCCGGGGACAAAGGAGCAAAGATATCTTCCCCGAGAAGAATGATAGCGAATATATCCAGTCTTTGATGGTGAATGAGGGATGGTGACATAGGGGTTGCAAATTATTCACCTGGCGACTCCAACTTATGCAGATCCAAATTTCAAAGCTTAGATGATGATTTCATTGGACTAATGAGGACTTCTGATACGGCTTCTATTATTTCAAGGTATGCATGTCTAGATTTTGCAAAACTTCCCCGTTTTCCGAATTTTCTTCCTTTGGATGAATATTTGTTGAGAAATAGTCCTAAATTCAATAGAGAAGATCTGATTTTAGCTGTGAAACACATATCTAATTTCCGTGAATTTACAGAGTTACTCAGAGTTAAACATGAAGATGTCTTCATTAGATTATTCTATGATTCATTACAAGGGAAGTGTAAAAGCTGGGTTGAAGATTTGTCTATTGGGTTAATTAGATCATTAACAGATTTTTGGATTATATTTCTGAAGGCATGGATAGAGAAGACAGAGTTTAGGGTAGATTCTCTTTCCATTAAAAATTTCAAGGAATGGAGTGATATGAGTATTGATGAGGAAATAGATGAAAATTTTTATTCCATGTTGTCTTCTTATTTAAAGTCAAGCTCATGTAACTCAGAATCGAAAGTCATATTTTTAAAAGAATTTGCTGCACATATTGAGAAAGATATTGAAGCTTTAGAGGTCAAGATACAGATTTTGTCATTTCAAATCCCTTTTCAGCTGTCTTTTGATATCAAGATTGAGAATAAAGACAAGTTTGATGATCCAAAACTGAGAAAATGGTATGACCCGGTAGCTGACTATATCAAGGAATTTATCGATTCAAGGTTTCAGTATACATTTTATGATAAATCTGAAAATCAAAATTACAGACAGATGTTGATTGTTGTTCCTGTCTTCATTTTGCTAATACACAGATCAAGATTTTCATCAAGTATTCAAATACTTGTATGGCTTCACTGGAAGCATGATTTTACTTGACCAAAGTTGTAGTTTTGGTTAGTGTAGATAGTGTGGATAAATAAGCTTGATGCTTCAAAAATTTCCTTAAGTTTGTACAGTGTGATCAGATTGTTGTGAGAGGATTATTTCAATTTGTAGAGTAGTTTAAATATTTGGCCAGTAGTGTGTTTTGAATCTTTTTAAGTAGGAGAGATTTGTGATGAAGACTCCATCCCAATGAAATGGAAAGGCACATGTCTACTTGTTCTTGGCAGCTCACAGGGAGCATACCATCCCCAGATGAAGCCAGATGTTGTCATCAAATCTGCTCCAACAAAATTTATAAGTTTCTGGCAGCACATAATGTTTTCATCTAAGGTGGCCCTCAATTAATCCCACAAGTTAAATTCAAATGCTTATGCTCTGTCCAAGAATTTGTGAAAATGAAAAATTGCCAGTAAGAATATACTTCAATTCAGAGGTATGGAAGAGATCACCCAAGTGTTTAATTTATGTGTGTTCAAGATTTGGTGATTACCGAAAGGCCAAAAGGATGATGTCTCTTCTTTCAGCTTGAACTCAAGTTTTGCAATATTGTCACAGTTCATATTTAATCTTAGACATTCTCAATTTGTACAGGTTTTTAATAATAGCCCAAATGAGACAGCGTATTTCTGCATGCTATTGAATAGAAAGAATGTCTCCAATTTTATTGTATACTTGTTGCATACTTCAGTGTTGTTGTCTTTCATTGTATGACTGTTGCTCAATGGCGCAACAGGGGCTATCATAATTAACCATAGCATTAGGCATTTGCTCAATTGTTGCGAGCACCTCATGATGATATATAGGCTATTATCGAGGAACGATTTCCTACATCTAGATTGTTTATCTGTATTAAGGATGAGATCATGGAACAGATACAAAGGCGGCCACAGTGGGAATCACTTCAATTTTGTTTTTGGTTCACTGGGTTATATTTAAGAAAATACCAAGACACGTGGACAACAAAATTTGGATAATGGAGAAGAAAGGGTTGAAAGAGATATTGTGGGGGACAAGCTTGAATCGCCTTGTCTCCTTAATGGAGAAGATGGAGAAGAAATAGATATTGTGGGGAACAATGAACTAGAGCAGAGATCTCAGCTAGTTGCTGAGGTTTAGGAGATTGATTTGCCATAGTTGTTTATTGTGAACAATGATAAATCTGAGCAGTATTCATTAAATGGACAAAATCAAGCCTACGAGGCTGAATTTCAGTCTTTGGTTGATGACAACTGCGAGTTTGTCTCCGAGAGTATTTCAAAGGATGAACATAAATTTGAATTATTGCCCTCAATTGATGTGATCTGCAAGCTACAAGAAACAGAGTGTGGGGCGAGTGAAGATAACAAGCAAGATGGAAATTGTGAATCTAAATTGCACAACATCGAAAATGAGGATTGTGAAACTTGTGAATGATGTCCAAGATCCAAGAATTCAAAGTGGAGCATTTACAGGGTGTGGAGCCTTTTATGTCTAAAGGTGTTTGGCCATATCTTGGTTATGTTTGATTGCTGGGAAAGTATTGTCCAACAACAAGAGTACGGTACAAACATCACAAGTTTATTCCTTATCTGACTCATATTTCTTCCTACCAAAATTTTATTCCTTTGAACACGTGTTTTGCATGTACTAATTATCATAAAACAAACTTGATTTCTCCCTCAAGTTAGTTGTCCCATTCAAACCTCTTTATGGGTTCTCTTTGTTATGAGAAAAGGCACCTGAAGTTTTAATTTATATCCCCTCTAAAGCACAATGGCTGTCCAAAACATCGGTGCAGGCAACCGCGATGATGCTTTTTACAGGTTTAGGATGCCAAAACTACTTACTAAAATTGAAGGACAGGACAATGGTATCAAGACCAATATTGTTAATATGGTAGATGTGGCAAAAGCTCTTGGAAGGATTCCATCTTACACAACGAATTTCTTTGGATGTGAATTGGGTGCCCAGTCAAAGTTTGATGAGAAGACTGGAACTTCTACTATTAATGGCTCCCATGACAATGGAAAGATGGTTGCTTTGCTGGAATTTTTTATAAAGAAATATGTCTAGTGCTATGGATGTGGAAATCTAGAGAAAGAGATTCTAATTTCAAAGACGCAAATGATATCCCTTCGATGTGGTGCATGTGGGTACATTTCTGTTGTAGATATGCGGGATAAGCTGACAACTTTTATTTTGAAAAATCCACCAGAACAGAAGAAAGGCAAGAAAGATTCAAAGAAGAAGAAAATCAACGATGTGAATTCAAAAGGGTCAAAGAAGTGTAGGGGCTATGGTGAATAGAGGAACTAGTTAAATGCATCATAGGAAGCATCTAATGGGAAGAGGATTTCTGTCAACAACTTTGTGATAAAGGCTGCTGCGTTAGCTCTTCAGAAATTTCCTCAATGTAACAGCTCAGGGACACAATGGTGTATACGACAGACTTCATTGAAGGATTTCACTTGATGCATCCAGCATCATCCTTTTCTTTAGAAAGTTATTTCCTAGAAATCAATGATCTTGCAAGTGATTCATTTAAGTGTTTTAGTTCTAGTAGAATTATAACCCTATTAAATAGAGATATGAGTCATTTTCTTGTTTGATTAGCCAAAAATTGGCAAAAAATCATCAGACTAGATCCAAAAAATGCTAAAAGAAGTTATCTTTGCTATCTTATCTATATATATATATATATATATATATATATATATTTCAAGGGGTAGAAGTGAGGGAGAGAGTTCCAGCCAAGGGCTGAGATTGTATTGGCAGGGCATGTATACACTTTGTTTTTCTTTATGTAGGATGGCTGCTTTGAAATGATTATAATCATGAGTCTGTTTTGCTTTAATATGAATTGTATCTAGTTATTATTTTATCCTGTATATGGTCAATTACATTCCATTACAAGATCCTTATAATGATATACAATTACCTTTAAATGTCCTGTTGCAAAACCAGATTCATTCTTTGTAAATTCATGCTCGTAGTCTTTCCTATTATTGTATTTTACAATGATACATTTCCTGTTGTTTGGTCTTTAAAACTAGCCTGATCTCTATACTATTATACCTCCAGCACTCTATCAACTCATTTACCCATTAAACTAAAATTTAAGATTTCTCTAAGCTTGACCATAGCAGTCTGAGTTCAACTTTAGTAATAACACCGTCGTCGATGTAGCATGAACTGTGAGCTCTGTCAACTCTGTCACTAGTGAACACGAGGTTTTGGGATGTTCATTGTGCTGCTCGTGGTGTGGGCTCAAATCCTCCTTGACTTCCAAATATTTTTCTTCGAGGTAAAGAAAATTGTCTTATAAATATTATAATCTTTTAAAATTACAGTTACAGTTATAAACTCAGTTTCTAACCAAGATTTCGTCTTCACTTGTAGGTGACAGTTCACCTTTTCCTTTGGAAGAATCCTCTTCACATTTGGGTTGGCATCAAGTCCTATGGGTAAGCCTCGGTTACAATGTGGAAAAACCCTGCTTGTATAGACTTAGGGAAACAAAAAGGTTTTAGTTGGGATGAAGTTACGACCTCGGTTCCTCCAGTCTTGGGATGTTTGGTGTTCAATTTTTAAGATTGGTTTTTCATTATTAAACCCTTGCATATAGCAGGGTGGCTCCGGCATTCGATGATGTGACTTGTACTACTCTTTTCTTGACTTATAAAGCATTTACAGTAACGTAGGTTTTGATAAATTGAATGTTAGTTTTGTTTTTAAAAACCCATGCCACGATGCTGGGTACACCAACCCTGAGCTGGGTGTTGTAATCTGGTTAATTTTATAGCCTTACAGCCTGTCAATATAATACATTGGTTTTTTTTCTTTAAAAAATATTTTATTTCGAACTCTATCTCATTCTTGTATATTTTGACTCCTTGTTCGTGAGAGTTCTTCCTATTCGACTGTTAATGAAGAACATTACTGTCTAATATCTTTTGTAAATAGTTTGTTATTATTATAAGACTGTAAAGACGTAGTGTGTAATTTATAATATTTATTTACTTGTTCAGTTTATACAACTAAGGGTTTTCCTAAAATGAAACCCTTGTCTAAATGAGTTCTTCAATTTATTAATAAGAGGGTTCTGCTACTTGTTAGTTTGGTTAAATTATTATTACAGGTGTGTTGTGTAAAAGTACATTCGTTTTCAGTAAGGACTGTAACAGTTTACACTAGATTAAAAGTTTATTTTAATAATTATCCAAGTAAATGGTTTGCAGCTTAGATGTTTTATTTATAATATTTAAAGAACTTGGTTAGGGTTTCGACCCTGAAGTTTCACAATTACAGTTATAAGTCTGTTTAATATTTATAAATAGTTTCTACATAGGTATCATTTAGTTTTATACTAATTATTAATTATATTTTCATTGCTTTTATTTACTAAACTGTCAAGTAGGAATTACTCTAAGTTTTTGAAATGATATAGCATAGATTCTGTAACTCAGTTTACTCTTTATAATTTAAGTACTTTTAATTATGATCCTATTTAGTTTATAATAAATATTAGTCCTAGATTTCATTGATATTGTTAGAAAATAAACTATGTGATTAGCAGCTTGTTTATTTACTTAACTGTATGTAATCATTGTAACTCTAATGTGATTTTTCTGTTGTATTTCATTCAGTTACTAAGTGAAAACAGAGAAATATAAACATATCATAACACTGTTTTACCTCCATAATATTTTAACATGAAAAAAATTACTGTACTGTCTGTAAATACACAATATTATCTACTTAGACATTCTCTTATTTTCTTAAACATTCTACCTGGGTTTTCAGGTGTGGAAAAACACAGATTAGAAATTATTTTCTATTCTAACACATTGCTCTTCAAATTCATTTCTTCAATAATATACAAAGACTACTAAATTATAACATTTACAAACTGAATATTTAACATTCATATAACAGGCAGACTCAGATTTATCTATCTAACATAGTACAACAAAATAATGTAGAACCTATTTAGGAAATATGACAACAACATTAAGAGGCCATTCCTCCCTACCAATATTCTGGAGAGCGCTCAAACAATGCTTCCTCAGGACCCCCGAGCCAGTTCCTAGTCTTCTTAGCTGAGAACTGGTGGAGAAGCAAACAGTAGACTAGTTCAAAAACTCAGTAAAACACCCTGCTCTCAGCAATAAGATCTTTCAGCTTAAAAGGTGCACTATATCACTCAACAAATATCTCCTCAAACTCTTTCCACAATTCCTTTCCATTGAATTTCTCTGAAGTACATTCATTCACATAAATGATCACTTCCCTAGAATGAGCAGCCTTAGCTCTCTTCAATGGGAATTTTTATAAAGATTGCCTAGGTCTTTTGGGTCAGTTTTCATTAATTGAGCCACCTGCTCTGCTTCCACTTTCTTGGGGAATCATGACCCCAAATGTAGGGAGGTTGTGACCTGCAACATTTGGAATTGGTTTGAGGATGCTTCCACATGTCAGTTTGCTCTCCACCTAGTCTCCTCCACCAATTTGACCAGTAAACACTCTTTTAACAACTCTCCTAAGCTGTTGTCTCTTCCTTTATTTATTTATAAATAAATATTCAGAATTACATTAAATATCCTTGACTCTGATGAGTCATCAATTACAACTTAGCATAAAATTTAACATATTGTCTTTAGATAATATGAAATAATATAAAATTGTTTTTGCAAAATTCGGGCATGTGACATACACACCCCCTTAGAGCATAACATCGTCCTCGATGTTATTTATTCTTTGTCCTTAGAATTCCCCTGGAACATAATTGGATATGCATCCCGCATAATACTTTCCAATTCCTAGGTGGCTTCTTCTGTACTAAGGTGCTTCCATTGCACCTTCACCTGACCAATGGTGCGATTCTGAATTGTGATATCCCTCCACCCAAGGATACAGTCCGGTTCCACCAGAAAATGTCCTTCTGGTTCCACCTATACATCATTCCAGTTAACAACATGAGTAGCATCATGAACATATTTCTTTAATACAGAAATGTGAAAAACATTATGTACTCTTAATTTTGGTGGTAATGCTAATTGATAAGCTACTTGTCCAATCCTGGACAGTATTTCAAATGGACCACAGTAACGAGGTGCTAATTTTGCACAACTTCCCAATCTCAAAGAGCTCTTTTTGGGACTCACCCTGATGAACACATGTTCGCCTACCTGGAACTCCTTTGGAGTTCTTTTAAGGTCTGCCTGACTTTTCTGTCGATCTTGTGCAATTTTCAGATTACTTTGTACCTGTTTAACAATTTATTCCATTTCCTTTAATAGTTCAGTACCTAATACTAATGTATCCACCAAATTACTCCAAGAGATAGGAGTATTACATTTCCTTCCGTACAAGATTTCAAAGGGACTAAATCTGGCTGATGCTTGATAATTATTATTATAAGCAAATTCTACCAGATGCAAATAATCCTCCCATTTACTTGGCTGGTCTTTCACATACATTCTTAATAAATCTTCCAGTACTCGGTTTAGTCTTTCAGTCTGTCCATCTATTTGAGGATGGAATGAAGTACTAAAATGTAATGTAGTGTTTAATCCTTTAAACAGAGATTTCCAAAAGTTACCTATGAATTTAGGATCTCTATCTGAGATTATAAACATCGGTATTCCATGTAGTTAGAAAATTTTCTTTAGAAAGATATATGCTATGTTTGCAGCTTTATACGTAGTTTCAATAGGTATAAAGTGAGCTGCTTTAATTAATTTATCGACCACTACCATGATAGAATCATTTAAATTCTGATTTTTAGGCAGCCTAGTAACAAAATTGAGACTAATTATCTCCCATTTCCAGCTAGCAATGGGCAATGGCTGAAGTAATACAGCTGGGTGTTGATGTTCAGTTTTCACCCACTGACATTCAAAACACCTAGTGATATACTCTGCCAGTTCAGTCTTCATGTTTCGCTAAAAATATTCTTTTCTTAACATGGATATATTCTTTTGATAACCTGGATGACCTGAGTATGGAGTTTTATGGATTTCATCTAAAATTAATAACTTAACTTTAGGTACATTAGGTACATACATTCTGTCTTTATACAGTAACAATTCTTTTTCATTCAAACTGTACCCTTTACTTAAGCTTTCTGTTGGATTTTCTTTCATTTTAGCTTGTAATTTTTGGTAAATTTCATCTTGTTCTATCCTTGCCTTAAGCTGTTCATCCAAATCTATTGTATAAGTGTTGATAACTGCTATGAAGTTTATCCTTGCATTCCTACTTAATGCATTAGCAACTTTATTTTATTTACCTTTAATGTGCTGAATTTTGAAATCATACTCACTTAGAAAAGTTGGCCACCTAGCTTGTCCAGCGTTTAGATTAGGCTAATCTAACAGATATTTTAATCCTTTATTATTATTCATTAAAATAAATTTTCTGCCAATTAGGTGATGACGCCACATCTTTATAGCATGTATAACAATAGCTAATTCCAAATCATAAATTGCATAATTATTTTCATGAATTTTTAATTTCCTAGACTCATAGGCAATAACATGCCCTTCTTGAGTTAGATCATCGCCTAAGCCATCATTGCAGGTGTCACTGCACACTACAAATTCTTTATTTGGATCAGTTGTTCTTAAAATAGGTGCGTTGGTTAATAAAGTTTTTAACTTTTTAAAGCTTTCCTCGCATTTCTGGTTCCAATCAAATTTCTTTCCTTTCTTCTACAAAGAAGTTATTGGATTCGTGATTCTCGAAAAACCTTCAATGAACCTCCAGTAATAACCGGTAATTCCCATGAAGGATCGAACATCAGTTACATCCTTAGGAACCGACCAATCTTCAATCTCCTTTATCTTTTTGAGATCCACTGAAATCCCTTCCTTAGTCACCACATGACCTAAGTACTGAATTTTATCTTTGAATAAATCACATTTACTAAACTTTGTAAAGAGTTGATGATCTCGTAGCTCTTCCAAAACAATCTTTAAATGTTCTTTATGTTCTTCTTCAGTTTTTGAATATATTAAGATGTCGTCGATAAACACGACCACAAACTTATCTAGATACTTATGCATACCATTGTTAATTAAACACATAAAAACAGCTGGGGCATTAGAAATCTCGAATGGCATGACAACAAACTCATAATGGACATATTGAGTTCTAAAAGTTGTTTTAAATATGTCTTCATCTTTAATCCTAACTTGATAATATCCAGACCTTAAATCAATTTTCGAGAACACTGTGGCTCCACGTAGTTGATCAAACAGATCATCTATGCAAGGAAACAGGTATCTATTTTTAATAGTCATCTTATTCAATTGACGGTAATCTATGCAAAGTCACATGGTTTCATCCTTTTTCTTAACGAAGATGACAAGTTCCCCCCAGGGATACACACTAGGTCGAATATACTTTTTTTCAATAATTTCTTTTAATTGTGACTGTATTTCATTCAATTCCAGTATGTTCATTCGATAAGGGGCCTTTGAGCTGGGTACTGCACCAAGTATCAGCTCAATGGTAAAATCTAGTTCCCTTTTTGGAGGTAGTCCCGGAAGTTCTTCTGGAAATACATCAACATATTCTCTTAAGACTGGTATGTCTTCCAATTTTAATCTATCTGTCTTATTTAGATTTTCCTCATCAGTTATTGTTACTGCATAAGCTTTACAACCCTCCCTAACAGCTCTCTGAAGTTGCAGAGCAGAAATCTGCCTTATGGTTGTTTTTCTAGGGATCCCCTTTACACTTAATGGTTTTCCATCATTATTTATACACGTAAAGGTTTTATCATGACAATTTAAAATCACCCTATGTTGTTCTAACCAATCCATACCGATTAGTAAATCATAACCAAGAGGTAATACATTAAGCTTTACAACTGTTTCAAAATGATCCAAAACTACTGCACATTCTTTTACAAAACAAGTTACCTTCCTTTTTGCACTAGTGGCTAACTGAACCAACCAAGAATTTTCAAATTTTTCAATAAGCGACTTACATTTTTCTACCATTTTAGGTGAAATATAACTGAGACTAGCTCCTAGATCAATTAAAATAGTTATAGGGGTTTGGTTTATCATACCTTCTATTTCCATCATGGAAGTTTGATATTCTGCTTGTCGATTCTCCAAGGCTGCATTGATTTTGGGCATAGTCCTCGCTAAATCTCCAACAGTCATTTACTCATGTATGGTATGGATATTACTGATAGTCTTTTTCTGATTAGGACATACTGAGGCATAATGTGGGCCATTACACTTCCAACACTTTATAGGTTCTTTGCGTTCAAATTTCTTGGTATAATTACCATGGTTATTAGCAAATTATTTACCCTTTGAATTATTCTGATTGCTTGGTGAATTATTCTTATTCCCTTAGAAATTCTTGTTAGGAAAATTTATGGCCTTATTGTTTTTATAATTTCGGTTGGGCACAAATTCTTTCTTCTTTTGATCATAATGGTTGTTATTCTTCTTGGCCTTCCGATTGGCCATGCTCTCCTTCTTTCGATTCTGTTCAAAACAGAAATTGGCTTTCCTCATAGCTTCTTCTAGTGTTTTTGGATTGTCATACTCAATCCTATCGTTAATATGATAATCCTATCCTTAATAGGAATCGTTGCACCTTTGGTTTTTCATCTACAAGGTATGGTACATAAGTAAGCAGACTTAAAAACTTGTTGTTCAGATCTTTCATAGTCATTGATCCTAATTTAAGCTCATAGAATTCTTTTGCTCTCTCTTCACAGTACTGCTTAAACAAAAATTTATTTCTAAATTACCTCTTAAAGGTACTCCAATTTACGTTCTTCTCCTTTATTCCCTTCACTCTCTTCAAGTCCTGCCACCAAATATCAACCTTTCCTAAGAGATTATAAATAGTCATTCTAGCCTTTAATTGGTCAGAATAGTTATAAATCTAGAATTACTTATTCATCCCAGATAACCAGGATTCTGCTTCCTCCCCCTTCTCAGTCTCTCCATTGAATGTTGGTGGTTTTATCTTTTTGAATTCCCCAGAAATTTCCTCATATGGTTTATATTTTCTCTTTTTAGTATAATGGTTGTCATCACTACTATCACTAGTGGAATGAAAATTATGTTGATCACCAAACACCTCTGAAGATGAGTTGCTTTCATTTGTAGTCTGTTTAATCTTTTTATATTTATGTTGATGACTTGTATCTTCTGATTCAGCTCTTTTACCCCTACCCTCAATTTGAAATCTTTCTGTTAGGATCTGATTTAGCTCTTCCTAAGCCCTCAGAATCCTTTCATTCTCTCGTATAATAGATTCCATTTCAGATTTTAAGTCTTTTACTGTTTATAAAATTTCTGAGGAATTAGTGGTTAGATCTTCTTGTATAGGGTCTCTTGGTAATTTTTCTTGTTCAGTAAATGGAGATTCCTCTTCAGCATATTCCTCCAGCCTTTCCATACCTGTTGTTAAACTTCAGAAACAATTTCTCTATTGAATAACTTTTAAAAGAAAATAACATCAGCAAAATAATTTAAATTCACTGTTTCATAAAATCAAGTTGGGTTTCATCAAGGCCTAGTGTTTGAACCTTGTGCTTCGATACCACATGTCATAACCCCAAAATTTCACAAAAATTAAAAAAATTTGATGTAACATAAAAAATTTGTAGTCACAGTTTGTTAACTGCTAGAGGTTAACGGATAAATGAAACAGTTAACAAACTAATGATTAACCTAAACACATATAAATTAATACTATTTTAAATTTTGATATGTGATGTACATAATATGCATTCAGTTGTTTCTAACTACACTAATAGTTTGATTTTGTCAAGTAGGTGAGAAGTAACTTTTTAAATGGGCCTTACTTAGCGATTGCTAACTTATATGGATTTCCGGATCTTACAGGCTTGATAGGTAAATTTTGAACTAGTAAGAGTTTATTAAGGTGTTAGTCCAGATATGCTTATTTTATCATAAATATACTGCTAGAGTAAAAGTTTGCTTAGTAGAATTCAAGGGTTCTATGAGGTAAAGTAACATTTATTTTACTTGTTTTGCAACTATGAAAGTACCTTTAAAATCCATGTTGTAAAGATCAATACTATGCCCTACTGATTGTCTTTTATCAGAATGACTGCTATTTTAGGTATATCTTCTTTCCATATATATGTTACGTTGTTTACCAGTTCTTCATAGAGCTCATGATTTAATGTATCAACACTCTTTCTAAAAACAAGAGCTTATTGTTGTTGCTATTTACAAACTTTTCAACACTGCTAGTAAGTATGGAAACAAGCCTAAGGCCTTTTAAGAAAACAAGGTTACACAGAACTCTTAGCTTTACCTTTAATTAAGCTTCAGTAGAGGAAGTTTATCCACTTATTACTACATTGTATTTATAATTGATAATTTGCATTAATGTCGTCAAGTTGTGATTTATAACTTCCAAATTTCTTCATGACATAAGTAATGTGATGAAATTACATTATCATATTATTTATTTGAGGAATGTAGTGATGCTATATGTTTTCTTAGACATATTTACTATCTTTTACTATCAAGACTAAGCTAGTCTTGATTTGATTCATTTGGAACTTTGGTTACTTATGGAGACCAATCGATTACAACTTCCATGAATTTCACCTGACTCTTAGTACTATAGACTTCATACAAAAGTAAGAATTTATTCTAGAGTGTAAATACTTTTTATATACACAATGTTAATTTATACTAGATTCTTACTACTAGTCTTACATAAATACTAATTCTAACATCATGGTCTTTATATATATAATGTATGAATAAATGACTATTGTCGGACTATTGTCTTAAGAGTAAGGGCATATACCCTTCTATGGATCTTTCCATAGTGGTTATTTTACCATCGAAATATTTCATTGTTTACATATTACAAGAGTCAAGGATTACATGTATGAATAGTTCGTTACCAACGAAGGTTCCAAGGCTTATAATTAAACAAGGGTTTAACGATACTACAAAAACCTTATTCTTAACATCGCTTGACTTCATAGTTTATCATTGAAATGATACGTTATGTTTTGACTTTGCATAATATATTATCATTGTGATCATTGTGTAGATTCTTAACAATAATTCGATTCCTTTCAATGCAGTAGAGACTATACAAATCGACCCACTGTGGACTGATTAAAATTTGTGGGCATGTGGAACATTCACCACCATGCATTGCATAACTTATAAGCTCACCATGCAACCCTACTTCTTATTTTTCATCGAGGGTTTTGGTCTCTGCACTGTTGGGTTCACTGCAGCCATGAGGGTTTGTTGTTGCTTGTCTCCAGCTCCATAGTTTGTGTAAAGAGGAGTATTTCCACTCTAGTGTAAGGGTTGTGAAGTTCACAGCTCGCATTTGGTGTTTTTTCTTCCTGCATACATTACTTTGCTGTGCATGAGGGTAGTGTAGCTCTGTCAGTAGTTTTTAAATGTTGTTTTCTTTCATGGATATTGCCAAGGCTTACTCTTGTTCCCATCGTTAGTGTAGCATGTACTGTGAGCTCTGTCAACTCTGTCACTAGTGAACATGAGGGTTTTGGGTTGTTTATTGTGCTGCTCGTGGTGTGGGCTCAAATCCTCCTCGGCTTCCAAATCTTTTGCTTCCAGGTAAATAAAATCATCTTATAAATATTATAAGATTTTAAAATTACAGTTACAGTTATAAAATCAGTTTCTAACCAAGATTTGGTATTCACTTGTAGGTGATGGTTTGCCTTTTCCTTTGGAAGAATCCTCTTCACGTTTGGGTTGGCATCAAGTCCTATGGGTAATCCCCAGTTACAATGTCGCAAAACCCTGCTTGTACAGACTTAGGAAACAAAAATGTTTTAGTTGGGATGAAGTTACAACCTCGGTTCCTCCAATCTTGGGATGTTTGGTATTCAGTTTTGAAGATTGTTTTTTCGTTATTAAACCCTTGCATATAGATGGGTGGCTACGGCATTCGATGACGTGACTTGTACTAATATTTTCTTGAATTATAAAGCATTTACATTAATGCAGGTTTTGATAAATTGAATGTTAGTTTTGTTTTTAAAAACCCATGCCACAATGCTGGGTACACTGAACCTGAGCTGGGTGTTGTAATCTGCTTAAGTTTATAGCCTTATGGTCTGTCAATGTAATACATTGGGTTTTTTTTCTTTAAAAAAGATTTTAATTTGAGCTCTGTCTCATTCTTGTATATTTTGACTTTGTGTTCATGAGAGTTCTTCCTATTCGACTGTTAATGAAGAACATTACTGTCTAATATCTTTTGTACATAGTTTGTTATTATTATAAGACTATAAAGACATAGTGTGTAATTTATAATATTTATTTACTTGTTCAGTTTATACAACTAGGTTTTTCCTAAAATGAAACCCTTGTCTATATGAGTTCTTCAATTTATTAATAACAGGGTTCTGCTACTTGTTAGTTTGGTTAAATTATTATTACAGGTGTGTTGTGTAAAAGTACATTTGTTTTCAGTAAGGACTGTAACAGTTTACAGTAGATTAAAGGTTTATTTTAATAATTATCCAAGTAAATCGTTTGCAGCTTAGATGTTTTATTTATAATATTTAAAGAACTTGGTTAGTGTTTCGACCCTGAAGTTTCACAATTACAGGTATAAGTCTGTTTAATATTTATAAATAGTTTCTACATAGGTATTATTTAGTTTATACTAATTATTAATTATATCTTCATTGCTTTTATTTACTAAACTGTCCAGTAGGAATTACACTGAGTTTTTGAAATGATATAGCATAGATTCTGTAACTCATTTTACTCTTTATAATTTAAGTACTTTTAATTATGATCTTATTTAGTTTATAATAAGTATTAGTCCTAGATTTTGTTGATATTGTTAGAAAATAAACTGTGTGATTAGCAGCTTGTTTATTTACTTAAATGTATGTAATCATTGTAACTCTAATGTGATTTTTCTGTTGCATTTCATTCAGTTACTAAGTGAAAATAGAGAAATATAAACATATCATAACACTGTTTTACCTCCATAATATTTTAACTTGAATAAAATTACTCTGCTGTCTGTAAATACACAATCTTATCTACTCAAACATTATCTTATTTTCTTAAACATTCTACCTGTGCTAGAGTACTACCTGGGTTTTCCATGTGTGGAAATAAACAGATTAGAAACTATTTTCTATTCTAACACAGTACTCTTCCAATTAATTTCTTCAATAATCTACAAAGACTACTAAATTCTAACATTTACAAACTGAATATTTAACATTCATATAACAATCAGACTTGGATTTATCTATCTAATACAGTACAACAAAATAATGTAGAACCTATTTAGGACAAATGACAATAGCATTAGGAGGCCATTCCTCCCCACCAATCTCCTGGAGAGCGCTCAAACAATGGTTCCTCAAGACCCCTGAGCCTGTTCCTGGTCTTCTTGGCAGAGAACTGGTGGAGACGAAAACATTAGACTAGTTCAAAAACTCAGTAAAACACCCTTCTCTCAGCAGTAAGATCTTTCAACGTAAAAGGTGCATTAGATCACTCAGCAATTATCTCCTCAAACTCTTTCCACAATTCCCTTCCATTGAATTTCTCTGAAATACATTCATTCACCTGAATTATCACTTCTCTAGAATGAGAAGCCTCAGCTCTCTTCAATAGGAATTTTTATAAAGATTGCCTAGGTATTTTGGGTCAGTTTTCATTAATTGAGCCACCTGCTCTGATTCCAATTTCTTGGCGAATCATGACCCAATTGTAGGGAGGTTGCCACCTGCAATAGTTGGAAGTGGTTTGAGGATGCTGCCACATGTTAGTTTTCTCTCCACCCAGTCTCCTCCACCAATTTGACCAGTAAACACTCTTTTAACAACTCTCCTAAGCTGTTGTCTCTTCCTTTATTTATTTATAAATAAATATTCAGAATTACATTAAATATCGTTGACTCTGATGAGTCATCAATTGCAACTTAGCATAAAATTTAACATATTGTCTTTAAATAATATCAAATAATATAAAAAAAAATTTGCAAAATTGGGGCATGTGACACTATGTCAGGTGCAATAGACACAGCCAAGCCAATAGATGGTTTTAACAGGATACCAGCAAAGCCATCTTTCTAGTTGGGTTTATCATGATTCTAAGGAAATGGGCAGGAAGAACTGCTAAGCTAGTGAGCTCATCAATAGAGCTAAGGACACCCTCACAAGATCTATCTAGCATGGATCCCCCTCATCCTACACACCCAACACAAGGAAGTATCCCCTTCTCTGCTCCACACTCCCTCAGGCTACACCTTCCCTTTCAGTTCTCTTCAGGATGTGTGTGGCAGGTTCACCAACCACTCTTATCTTACTGTGAGGTTCCACACCAGGTTTATTAAGCACATTCTATGTCTCTCCCATTCCTAAGTCTCGTACACGGTTAGAACTGAACCAGGGTTCACAACATGACAAACACAGAGAGACTCTATATCACAGGCTTACTCTGAACATGAGTACCACGGTCTCATACACTCTATGGTTTAGGGTAACACTGTAACACAGCAAATACCACCATGTCCAAGGAAAACATACTAGCATAATGCGAAGGATACATACACAGAGGAAAGGCTCTGCTATCCTGCCGCTTCCACATAGCGACTGGGGAGTGTAGGCGATGAATGAAATGATCAAATGAATGCCCTCGTAGCTCTCAAAATGTGAGAGTAGGAACTGGCGTGAATGCATGGGTCCAATTGACATGCGGTTCTAGTGTTTTCTTGTCCCTACAAGAAAAACATGACACTCCAAAACTGGGTGCTTTTCCCTGTTCAAAATTTCCCATAGTATTCCCCTTCCAAGCAATAACTACCTCAACCACTTCCTGGCAGAATAAATGGCTAGGAAGAAAAGACAAGAAAGACGGTAGTTGACAGTTCTGATGGGTTCTCCCCATGACACATGGATTTTCCCCAAACATGCTCAAGGTTAACATCCCCACCCCCTTATCCTTAGGAAAATCATGCCCCCATCTCATTATTCGCTACATTGACATAGTTGGCCATGGGATTTTCATTATATTGCATATTTACATGATGTTTACAAGCATGCTTGACTTAGCACAGAAACCATATGCATCAACTATGATCGCTTATATACCAAACATCAATCAATGACAGGTCCTTGGCCTTGAGCGCCTTGTCATGATTCAATATAATATTCACATCATATACATTAATGCAACGGGGTCAAAACTGGGGTGTTACATGAATGATTCCCAATTTGAGAAAAGCGAAATCAACAATGTCGAGATCTAATATTTCTTTGCTACTTAGTGACTGTGAATAGACAAATGGTTCGAGAAAATTTTAAAACTGTTTAAAATTAGTATGGCATTTTATGTACCAGTTAAGTAGTTACAACTTACAATTCTCAATCTTGAATACAAAAATACAAAATATTAGCACGGTCAAATCAAAGAAAAGAGTTTGAATGTTGCATTTGATTCTATGCCAATTCAGTTTGAAGCTGAGAAATCCACAGAGAGCTTTAAAAAGATGTTAAATTTGGGTATGGATTCTTTCTCAAATCAGCCTGAAGTCGAAGTTGAGAATAATAATTGTACATTGAGCTTAGTTGTGGATTCTATTTCAGCTCATCCAGGAAATGCATCGAGCTCAAACTTGGATTCTATTTCAGTTCAACTTCAACCTCGTGTTGAAGCTGAGAATGGTAATTATAGTTTGGATAAGTTATCAAATACAACATTTGATTATGTTCCATCTATTTAGGGAACATCCCCAATTCATCAGTCAACAAGAATTTCACCTGAAAGAAACAAGCCCAAAAATGGTTCAGCAAAGAAAGGAATTAGTGGTGAATCTATTCCCACTAAGCATAAATAGCTCGATTCACTTGTAAAAAGTATTTTTGAAATTCCATTTGTTTCTAGAAGACGAAGTTCATTTGGCTCTAAGGAAATCTGGTCATTCTAAAAATGATTGACAAAGAATCCCATCTCTTCCAAACTGCATGGTTGCCACTGTGTCAGCCAAAGACAAATCCTAGGCTGTTAATTCTCAAGAATCAAGAGTCAACTTGATAATCAACAGAATCAACAGTTAGGAATCAATGTAGGAAACATAAGTTGCTGGATCAAGGTGGCGGTTTTCCATCTTTGGCTGTGCTACTGATACTGGGTCTTCATTTGGTGTTTCTGTATGTAATAGACTTAAAGTTGGAACAAGTTGGGTTGTGCAAAAACCCAAAACAAGCTAGAACAATCTAGGCTAAAGGTCTCCACAAGCGTCTTATACAAAAAGTAGGAACATTGATCTATGATACGCAAAATATCATAACAAGGTAGCATGTGCATAAAGTCAAAACAAGATGAAAGAATTCTACCCATGTTCGTGCTTAATCTATTGCTGATTTATTATAGAATAAAGTCCAAATGTCCAGGATTAAAGTACTGGAAGGAGAAGAAACCATTTTCCAACTTCTAATGGGAATCAACATGGGTGAATTAAAATCTAAATAACTCAATTGACACAATGTCAATCCCTCTCCAAATGAGGTCACTAGCTAAAAAACCACTAACTAGCCATCATACCCAATTTAAACTCAAAATGACCCTCAATGATGATCAGAGCCCTAGATTTGCAGTGTGAGTATGGATTATCAATATAAATCATAATGTTTATATTGTGCATACCATATTTGAGTCCACCATTACTCTAAAATTATTATGAATATAGTAAAGGGGAAAGAATATGGGCAAATCTAAAACACTTACTTCCTGGAGCACCTTATTTTTTGGGACTTGTCCGCTCTCTTGATGGAAAAATACTCAATTGTTTTCTTCTCTCTCCTTTTTTAAATAGTCTGAAACAAATGCATTGTTGAAAATTAATACCCAAAATACAAAGGTTAGTTGTGAGATCGCAGAGAAATAAACTTGAAAAATATGAAAAAATTAAAAAACAAATGGATGGAAATGGAATGAAATACATACCAAGTCCCTGTCCCGTCTGATGGCCTTAGTCGGTAAAGTATAACTTTCTGAGATGAAAAAGGACATATATCTGAGAAGCACAGGCCCCCTAGTTCATTTTTTTGAGGGATATGAAATCTTTTATTTTGGGTCTAAAGAACAGGTGAGTATGTTTAAACAGTGTCTAATGGGTTTAGGGAGGAGTTAGGGTAATGGATACACCCAACGCACTGGGACTACATTAAACACCTCCCTGAATGGCTCTACCCGACCTACGTGAATGCCACTACCTGACCTTCATGAATGGCACAACCTCCTGGCCCCTTGTGAGCATTTGCATTTACCCTTTCCTGCACGCTAGATAGATATGTGTTGCTAGAACCCCCGTCACATGGTTCCTTGATCCAACTAGATTAGTGTCTGATCTAATGGTCACGATGAAGGAGATCGAGATAAAGGAGAGGTAAATGGCCAGGGTTTGTTGCATCTTTTCAAGGATTTTGACAAATCAATGGATGCACACTACTATGGATTCCTTTAACTTTGAATAGTGGTAGGAGCGGGAGAATCAATACAAATATAAAAATATATAGTATGTCCTTTTTTCTTATTTTAAATGTCATTTTTCATTTTTGACTTTAGCAAATTTTGTTATTTTTCACTTTTTATTTTAGAAGGAATAATAGGGACCACCCTTTCATAGCTATCCCCCGCCTATTTTTTAAGAAGATAATTATAAAAGTGTTTTTAGGGAGGACAATAGAAATCATCCAATGTTTAATGAATGACATATATTTCGCTCTTTTTTGGAATATAATAATAATATCAAATATTGTATTATTATTTAAGATGTGTTTTAATGGTCAAGGCCATCTTAATAATTAAGTTCAAATTTTATTGGACTTGAATTCATGGATTATAAGTTTTTAGAGTTAACAAGTTTCAAGTGAAACATTAATTCAACAAAAAATAATTATAAGGTAGCAGGTGTAAAAAAATCTATTTTTCACAAATGTATTATTGTTTAAGATGTGTTCTAATGGTCAAGACCATTTTAAAGACTAAAGTTCAAATTTTAATAGACATGGAATCATGGATTATTAGTTCATTGAGTCAACAAGTTTCAAATGAAACATTAGTTCAACAAAAAATAATTATAAGGTAGCATGTTGTAAAAAGATCCATTTTTGCCCAAATATATTAGGACTAAAGCAGAACCAAAAATAAATGGAGGCATAGGTTTATTAGAACTTAAAAACTAAGTTAAGATAGATTTTCTCATTTATTTAATTCTTATATTCTTTTTTACTACTATGGTATAGCTTTTAGTTATGTTATATTAATATTATTGGCTTGCTATGTTCTTTTTTTATTACATTGTAAGTGTTTTTATTGTGTGAAGAATTGAGAAGACGATGCTCAAGTTCATCTTGGTCATCCACTTGCAAGATGATCTTAGCCATTAATTTGTTGAATTATAACTTTATTTTCATATTTTTCCCCTTATGCATTCAACAATTGTTGATGTGTTCTACTACATGCAATAATTATCATGTCTTGTCATTAACATATAGTCATTGCATGAATCCATATTTGTCATTCTCTCTTTTTATACCTCTATAAAAGAATTTTTTTCGACAACCTTGGTCTAGAACTTGGATCTCATGGAAATGTGGAGGGAATTCTTTTAACCCGACCCACTCATCATTGTGATGAATGAGAATCCATCTAATACTATCATTGTACCCAAGGGCTTTAACTACAAGCTTTATATTATAAACATCAATAAAATCCACAAGCCCAATAACATCCACTGGCCTAAAGCCCCTATATAACATATATTTGTATTATGATTTTGATATGGTGGCTATTGATCAATGTTTTAAATAGCATGGATGGTTTTGATCATTTCCCAATCTGTGATCCAACACCAAACAATATAGGCTTAAATGATTAACATTAAACTTTGGTGCTCATGGGAAATGCCTGGGGTCAACCTAGGACATCACACATGCCGTATATAGGGAATATTTGGCCTATAAGTGAGATATAAATGTCATTTAAAGGTTTGGTGTGATAGATATTGTTTTCATGGATTATTTAGTCATGGTACAAGGGAAAGTTTTAGGGATGAAAATTTTCTCATGGGTTAATTTTCCATGTTTTTTCCCCAAGACCATAAGACACTAGAAGCACCCTTAATATCTTTAGCATGAAAAAAAATTACTTTATTTCTACCATCCTTATAAAATATCAATCATCCTCTCATACTTTGACTTGCTTATCTCTCTTCTCGCTGTTATTTTTGTCCATTGGAAGCCACCTAAGTCACTCTTCACAGAAAGGGGAAAAGAACGAGAAGAAAGGATGATGGAGGGAAAATAAATAGGATGTTGAAAACAGAAGGAAAGATTTCATATTTAGGACTACATGTGATATGTCCCAAGGTCCCGGACATGTCACATGAGCCCTAGTGACAAGTTTTATGGTCAAAATTCTAAAATTTTGTATTTGAACCATGGCATGGGAACTAAGAACCATCCTTGTTATACCAAAAATCAAAATGTGGATCATATCTTACTCATAGGATAAGGAATATATATTCCCACCATATCCTACTTATAGCCTAAATATTCTCTATGTCAGTCTTGTATGGTGGCATTGGGACCTCATTTCATAAATACTCATGAGTCTAAAAGGAAAATGTTATCTCCTGATACCCTAGGTTTTTTTCTTAGACTATGGCCTATTCCATGTGAACCGGTGAGAAGTTCTCAGGAAATTTATTAAATAATAATGTAGTATTGCTTATTGCCTTAAAGATATGATAGACTAAAAAATGATGCCATGCTTTTAGGATCAATCAGGCCTTGGGATGCACGATATGGATGCTTAGTTATAACAGTTGCACAACCTTTTCCATGGAAACGTGAATTCACCGTCATGAATTTAATGTGTAGAAAATAAAGGAAAGGAAAACATATAGCATATAAAGGGAAGGAAAACCTGACCACCACACCCAATGTTGAGATCACCTCGCTGCCAGGTCATGGGAAGGTAAAACTGAGGATGACATCAGTTACTTTTTCCCAATCAGAAAATAATAAATTCAAATTTAACAAATACAAATATTAACAACTATTAGCAACTATTGAAAAAAATCCAAATATTACATTGTACGGACATGATTAATACAAATTCACAAGTTACATATATCCCCTTGTCGAGGACATAAAAAACATAATTACTCTTAAAAATGGCATGTTTTCAAAATTCCTTGTATTTGATTTTGATTGTTTAGTTTGCAAAGTTTAAGGTTTATATGTAGCTTTGTTGTTATTTTTTATCATAACTTGTGATGCTTACATGGGTTGTTGACAAATTTTCCATTGTGTTCCCCTTCATAGGGATCTTACTGACCCAAGGCACAATTTTAATTGACACCTCCCTAAAATGGTGATGAATTGCAAACTCTCGTTAATTTGTTTTACGTGCTTTATAGAAAAGGTCATAAAACCTCAAATAGAGTATGGAGGTGGTTTGGATCCATAATATAGTCACATTGGTTATTGTCTCCCAATGTTATAAGTGACATTTAAAAATTGTTGATTATTATTGTTTATCCATTCACAATTACACTTGTACGGGTCTCAATGACTTGAGACACTTTCTTGCTCATTACCTTCTTAAAGGGGGTGAATGATAAAATTTTCTTAGTTCATCTCTGAATATTGTAGACAAAATGTAGGCCCTAGGGGGTGAATGATAAAATATTATTAGTTTATCTTTGAATATTGTAGACAAAAAGTAGGCCCTAGGGGGTGAATGATAAAATCTTATTAGTTTATCTTTGAATATTGTAGATAAAAAGTAGGCCCTACACAATAAAAATGCTAGACCTAAATAGAATATGGAGGTGATCCTAGGTCTGTAATATAGTTATACAAGTAATTATGTCTTGGTGTTATAAGTTCAACTCATATCTCTAAATTCCTTTGTGATTAACTTAAAGTGCCAAGTAAAAGTCACTCTTGGAGAGTACATAGATACACGGTTAGATATGAAATGTGTGTATCCATGTGAATGCCCATCTTCTAGTATTATAAGTTGGGCATTTACCTATATGTTTTCACTCACTCTTTTACTATGTAAAATAAATCCCATGGGAATCAAATATTGGTCAATAGTGTAGCGTTTTGCTCGAAGATTTGATAGGGGCCATACAACTTGAGGAAATAATTGTTTTTTACCTTGAGAGATGTCCACTTAAAAGGCCAAAGATGTAAAAATATTTGATCCACTTCTTCAAATTAACACTATGAGCATTATTGAAATGCTTGTTTCATTCCATTTTAAACCAAGACCAAAATGTCCTTAAGAGTACAAATAAATTTATCTTTTGTGTTAATATTGATATTCACTTCTTGTGCCTTATATGTTCTTGGTAAAAATGAGGGTATGGATGGGGACGTTGTCGAAAACAACCTTGTAGGGTGGCATTTTGGTAACACCATTATAGGTGGTATTGTACTACCTTTCTGCAAAGGGGGTGTAGGGGTGGGGCTGGGGTGGGGTGGGGAAACTAGTAAATCCAATGGCCATATCAGTCAATGTAAAACCCAATGACTAAAAATATTTTTATGGTCAAAGCCTCACAACCTCTATTACTTGTTATTAACTCCAATATCTCAAGTCCTATAGTATCCAGAAGTATTATGACATGCATCATCATCATGGACATTGAGATTGTCATCATCATTGATTCCATATGGTACATCAAGATCATCTTGATCATCATCCTCATTATCATCATCAATTCCATATGGTACATCGAAATCATCTTGATCATCATCCTCATTATCATCATCAATTCCATATGGTACATCAACATCATCTTAATCATCATCAGCAGCATTAAGTACATCATCAAGAAAATCATTTTTATCATTGTCATTATGGTCACTCATATTCGATTAGTGTTCTTAATCACTCATCGACATTAGGATTAATGTCATGTAATTGTTAAGATCATTTATATGTCGTTACAGTCATTTCGATGTAAATAGGATTGTATAGATTTCATTACAGACAATTAGGTTCCATTAGAATCAATTAGGATCCAAAAGTGATACCACATGCATAATCATCATTGAAATCCACATCATCATCATCATCATCATACAATAAATCAACACCATTGGCGTCGTCGTAGTCATCATCAATATAATTGCGATAATAATGAGTAAGGAGCTCTACTACCTAAAAAGAATGGATGATATTGTATTATACTTATCAAATCATATTCATACGCTCCATAATTATTATAATGCATCATCATCATGTTGTTAGGGCCAATCAGATGCCATTAGGTTCTATCAAATGTTGTTGGAACACTCAAATGTCATTAGAGAAATTTAGGTGGCATTAAGGTAATTTACCCCTCATTAGGATTAATCAACATCTAAAAGTGCCATGATTACAATCATTTATATGCCACTATGATAAATCAAGATCAAAAAATACTATCACATGAATCATGATCATTGAAATTAACATTGATATATTTGATTTTATGTCGGACATTTTCAAAACACAATTCCTAGCTCTAAATGTAGTGCAATTCCTAGCGCAGTTCCTTTCGAAATTTATGGCATTATTCCAGGCGTTATACCTAGATCTATACTTGGCACTATGTTGGATGTTTTTTAGGTGCACTTCTTGGCTCTATCCTTGGCATTATGTTGGATGTTTTTCCTGTCAAAATTCATGGCACAATTCTTGTCTCTAACCCTGGATTAATATATGGTGTTATACTATTCAAGGCATTTTTTGGAGGCTATTCTTGGCATTACATGGGATGCTTTTTGGGATGCTAATTGGGATGCTAATTGGGACATTAATTTGGATGCTAATTGGGATGCTAATTGTGATGCTAATTGGGACGCTAATTGGGATGTTAATTAGGATGCCAATTAGTGTCCAAAATAACGTCAACTTTTAAAAAGAGACACTAAATAGGATGCTAATTGGGATGCTAATTGAGACGCTAATTGGGACGCTATTTGGGATGTCAATTGGGACACTATTTGGGATGCTAATTGGGATGCTAATTAGTGTCCAAAATAGTGGCAACTTTTAAAAAGGGATGTAAATAACACCATTAAAAGCGCCAACCCGTGGAAATGCGTCCACTTTGTCCTAAAAATGATGAAAAATACACTAAAAGTGATAGTGGATGCTAAAAAGGAAGCTAAAAGAGACGTTAATCATAGGGTTTTGTTGTAGTGTACACCTTGCAGGATGCAATGAGCACAACAAAAGATCTACAAGATTCCATACCAAGAAAAATATTTACTCTTAAGACTATTGTTCCCACTAACTCAATAACCAAAGGCATCCCATAAAAAAATTGACTGTCACTATCAAGAAATAGAACTTTTCCAAAGACCAAGATGAATTGAGGAGAAGGAAGCTATGTTTCATTTTCCAAGGACCATGGGTTCTAGGGCACAGGTGTGCTAAGCGAAAGGAACACAACATTGAGGTCTTCTTAGAGATAAAGTATGAAGAGGAAGATGAGACATCACCAATTGATGTAGAAGGATCCTATGATACAATGGATGAAGTTCCACCACAACTACTAGAGGGTGGAAATATTGCAGTCTTAACATGAGTAGCACGCTTCCATACTATAAGATTCAAATGAGTAGTCCATGGACAAGAAGTGTTAGTTTTGGATGATAGTGGTGCCACTCATAAATTCATCGATATAGTCTTGGTGGAAAGAATTAAGTTACCCACAAAAATATTCGAAAGGTTTCACAGTCATAATACTAGGTAATAACTCCATGGATTATACTAGATTAATACCAATGTTAGAAGTAACCATAGTATATTATACCTTGAAATATCACTTTTATGTTGTTAATGTTTCTGAAACTAACTTGGTGTTAGGAGTGTAATGGTTTTACTCTATTAGAGAGCATTATATGGATTACAAGGTGCCAGAAATGACGTTCAACGATATTGATGGGAAGCAGGTAGTTTTAAGAAACATCAACACTTTTCCCAAGCAAGTGGTATCTTCACATAATATGAGGTACATATTGAGGCATGATGATATTGAGTGGGATGTTGAGTGCTATATCACTAGTCAAGGTACAACCATTGACAAGGACCAGTATCCAAAATACATCAAGAGGTTGCTACCAAAACATGAGAAGGTCTTTAGAGACCTTCCACATGGTAGGCTACTAGATCAAGGTATTCAACACTAGATTGACTTGGAGACGAGCATTCCCACACCACCCATAAAATTCTATCCTTACAATAATCCTAATATTTTCAAGGATAAGAAAGAGAAAACTATCAAGGACTACTTGAATTGGGTCTGATCAATCCTAGTTCAAGCCCATTTGCATCTTATGTGGTCCTAATCAAGAAGAAGGATGGAACAATGTGAATTTTCATTATCTACAGGGCCCTCAAAACTAATACCATCAAGAACAAATATCCTATTCCAAGGATTGATTAATTTATGGATTAGATTCATGGGAAAAAGTACTTTTCTAAGATTGACCTTCACTGAAGATATCACCAAATCCAATTGAGAGAGAAGGAAATCCATAAGATAGCCTTCAAGTGTCACTATCGACACTTTGATTTTTTAATCATGCACGTTGGCATGATTAATGAATCGACCACCTTCCAGTCCTACATGAACAAAGTGTTTGGTAAGTAGCTAAGAAAGTGTGCTCTTGTATTTTTTTATGACATTTTAATTCACAATAGGAATTAGGAAGAACACTTGCATCATTTGGACATTGTGCTAACTTTACTGGAATATCAATATTTGGATGTTAAATTGTCAAAATATTAATTTGTAGTGACTTAGATCTTATATCTTAGTCATGTGATTGGGAAATATTTGGTCAAGATACAAATGGGAGGCTTCATTGGATTGTATACCTATTACCTAAAGTTTGTCAAAGGATTCTCTAATTAAGTTGACAACACCATTGACGGACCTCACCAAGAAGGGATCTTTTATATGGTTAGAGAAAGCTGAACAAACATTGAAGTGAATGAAGGAGGTAATGAGTATTTTTCTAGTACTTTCACTCCTATATTTTAATCAACCTTTCATACTTGAATGTGATGCTTCAAAAGAAGGAATTGGAGTAGTTTAATGCAAAACAAGCACTCCATTACTTTTGAGAGTAGGGAGTTGCAACCACATGAAGACTCTATTCAATATATGATAATAAATGTTGGCCATTATGCATGCATTGACCAAGTTCCAAGAGTACTTGGTGTGGAGCAACTTTGTTATCAAGACTTATCACAATAGTCTAAGGAATTTCTTGACATAGAAGGAGATTATTGACATGTAGAAAAAGTGGGCAATAAAATTTCAAGCCTTTGATTTCTATTTAGAGTACAACAAAGGAAAATGAATGTAGTTGTAAATGAAATTTCTAGGAATACATCCCTTTCTTTAATGAAATTACCTCCTGATTGGATGGCTCAGTTAGTAGTAGAGTACTCTAAAAATAAGTTTACATGTGATATATTTGATGGATTGATACATGATGATGCATACAATATTATTAATGATGTCATATACTACAGGGACCAAATCTTCTTAGTGCTAGAATTGGTCTTGAAAGGGAAAATTCTAGAAGATGTTCATGATGTACGCTTAGCAGGCCATCCTGGTTTATTAAAAAATTATAGAAGGGTGAGGGAGAGGTTCTCATGGAAGGGACTCAAGAATGATGTGATGGAGAATGTAAGAGGATGCTTTGCATTGCAACAGAATAAGGTGGGGCATATACATCCTACTGGACTCTTACAACCTCTAACCATTCTGGAGTAAAAAATGGGAGAGTATATCCCATGGACTTCATCATTGGCTTGCCAAAAGTTCAAGGTAAAGATTTCATTTTTTGTGGTTTATAGGATCAAAAAAATTCACATTTTTTTGTTGTTTCATACACTATTGCATCAATCCAAATCCCTAGTATTTTGTTTCAAGAAGTGTTCAAGCTACATGGTTTTCCCAAAACTATAATTAGTGATAGGGACAATAAATTCACAAGTGAATTTTAGCAACACTTATTCAAATTGGTTGGGATAAGCTTGGATCTTAGCACACATTATCACCCTCTGAATATTGGAAAAATGAGAGGGTGAATCAATGGATTTAAATCTACCTCAAGAATTATGTCATGGGGAAATAGAAGGAATGAGTTACATGGTTTCATTTAGGAGAATTCTGCTACAACACAACTTTTCACTTATCGATTGGAATGACACCTTTTAAAGCTTTCTATGGGTATGATGCCCCAAAATTTGTAGATCTGATATTTGGATATTGCAGGGAACAAAAGGATAAGGATTGTCTCCAAGAGAGTCAAGACATTCTCAAAGCACTCAAGGAAAATTTGCAAGTTGCACAAAACCAACAGAAGATGAATGTAAACAAAAATATAACAGGGTGATCCTTCCAAGAAGATGACTTGGTATACTTTAAATTGCATCCATATAGGAAATATTCCTTAAATAAAAAGGGGGCTAAGAAGTTGAATCCAAGGTTATATGTACCATGTAAAGTTGTAAGGAGGATCAGTGGAGTTTCTTATGAAATAGAGTTTCCTACAGAAAGTAAGATACACAAGGTGTTTCATGTATCCAATCTGAACAAGGTAGTTGGGAAATAACACTAATTTCAAAAGAGATGCCTACACTTGATGATGAAGGACACTTGGTACTTTTTCCATAAATAATTTTGTAGGTTCGAGAGAGGAGGTTAAGAAACTGGATCATCAAGGAGTATCTTGTGCAACAGGTAGGGTTTCCTAGTGAAGATGCAACTTGGGAAGATGAACAAATTTTGCAACATCCAGGATTGTAGTTGCTTGAGGAAAAGTAATCTTGGCAGGGGAAGACTATAATGTCCCCTCCTTAGTGGCTCCCTAGTCATCCCCCTAAACCATTCAATCCCTATGGGTTTAGGTAGAAAATCATATAAATTAGATTGGGATTAATTTTGTCCTATGAATTATTTAGTTACTTAAATTAAATATTGGAGTAGAATGTAACCAATAGTTTGCAAAATTTAATTATTAAATAATGATTTGATGACTTGGAAATGCATAAGTGGCCCAATATGGAACATAGGGGATTAGGTATACCATATGGGTTGTCTTCAACAAGAAATATGGACGAAAAGTAGTAAAAGAAAGAAAGGTATTGAAGGGATGGAAATCAAAGAAAAAGAAGAAAGAAATGAAAATAATGAAAGTGGCATAAAAAGAGGAAGTCAGTGAAAAGTAGGAAAGCGACAAAAATCAAGGAAAAGAAAGAAATCAAGAAAAAGACACATAAAGCTACAGGTCCTAATTTGGCTAGGGATGACACAATAGATGAGGCTTGGGGGTCCATAAGCAATGTATCTTTTCCAAGAAGACAAGAAGATTTTAAAATGGGTTGAGCGCACCCATTTCCATCTTTTGTCAATATTTTTTTTCGAATTGAATATATCTAATCTTTTCAAAGACTTGGGATTTATGCCCCTTGTCACCAGTTGGGAGATGTGCCCCTTCTATTCAACAAACCAGTTGAGGAATCATATTGAAATGGAGAAGGAATTCATTAATTCTCATTGATTTTTATTGTAGGTATTCCTTGAAGTTGAAGGTCCATTCAAAGTTCATATGAGGTGTTGAAGCTCTGGTAATTCGAATCCAAAGAGATTGCATGTAACTCTTCAGTGAGTTAGTTATTGTATTGAACGTTGATGGTGATTATCAAGTATGGTGTGGATGATATAATTTAGACCTTATATGTAATCCATGTTATCTTAAATAAGTCCCATTTTTGTAATTTGATGCTATATAATTTTACATTTTATTGTATTATTCCTCCTATGCTCGTTGTGATGTTAAATTTGACTAGTTTACAGTTTCAAAGCAATATACCAACATATGTACCACTAATTTCTAATATAAAGGTTGCTGCTACAATTATTTTAAGAAAAAATCAAACTCATCTTATCCTTTAAACGTCCAATTTGTGACCTCCATGTGTCATTTTGGTTCGTCGGGAAGAGGACTACTTGAGTAGTACTAATTTTGTAATTTTCTCTCTAGCTTCCAATTTCACCCCAAACCAAATCCAATATTTTATTTCAATGTTTAAATAGTAGGTTCAAGTTTAAATATAGGCCATCACTTCCATTCTTCACTACAATCCATTGGGTTCCACATAAGTCCTAGGGCCATAAGATTGAATCATTTGGTTTAGCCAAAGAGTCAACCCAAGCATGATGCAGCATAGTGAATTTGCAGTTGTCGAAATTGGGGGTCTTATTACACAACTATAGGATATGTTTAAGTTGTAGCAGGTTCTCACATCCATCTAGGATAAATTTGGGGAAATTTAGTTGTGTTTGAGTCTCTGTTTTTTAAAATTTGTAGTCAGAATAGTCAAAACTGAGTTAGTGTGCCTGAATCACCATTTACTTACATTACAAACTCCAAGGTTAGCATGATGAATCTTTGAGAATCATTAGTTGACTTCTTAAGGATTCTATAACCTTTAATCATCTCCCCCTAGTGTATATCATTTCTCTTTTTGTTTATGTTTCCCTGCACATTTAGCCCATATGTGTAATTTATTATTTCATCATTTTCCATTTACATGATACACCTGATGCCAATAGTAATGTGATTTCCTTGACCCTTACGACAAGGAAAAATGTTCTAACATTAATAAACATTACTAAGATTGTGTCACATAATTAAATAATTTGTCACCCTTAGTTAAATAATCCCAACACTTACTAAAATATATCAACATAAAATTTAAGTTCATAATTGCATTCAGTGCATGAGTAATGAATATATTATCATAGTGTGATTAAGTTCCTACATTAAATTCTTATACTTCGTAGATATTATTGAAAACATAGTTTATAATTGTCAAATATTGTGTTGTTAATTGTTTGCATAATTAATTAGTTTGTGGTGTTGTTCGGTGTGTGATTTCAGTGAACATAAATGTTAGAAAACAAGACCATAGAGAAATAACAGATATACATTTAAATCATTAAACAAGATGCAAAACACATTAAACACATTACAGAGAGACACAGATATAACGTGGTTCACCAAAACGATGGGCTACGTCCACACAGAAATTTCCAGTCCTTTTATAACCATCCAGAAAGATGAAGGGATACAACCCACAACAATTCCATTGCACTTCCTCTTCACACTCTCACAGTCTCTCTCACATAATCACAGAGATTGTTTACAATGCTATAATACAATACAATACCATACACAGCTGTATTACAATGCTTTTTTTATAGAGGAAATACTATGGGAAAATACTACAGCTAACCCAACATCATGGGTCTACAAAAATGTTGGCCAACAAAAATACCAAAATTTTTTCTCAGGTGCTTTGTCCCTAAACCCCATTTTCCGAGGCGCTTCCCCGAACTGCAAGGTCAAGGAACGAGTGTACAGTACACCTGGGGTACAAACACGACTGAATAACATATCTAAATATGGAATATCAGGCTCCATAACAAACAATAAACACTAATGAAAATGCACCATGTCAAGAAACATAGGTAGGCTATAGCCTACAAACACACCACAACCAAATAAAATCAAAAGGCACCGGCTGCAATCATAGCCCACAAAATCACCTCCCAATGGTTGTCCCCTACAACCATTGGTCACTAATATATTTTAGATTGCATGGTTTCCTCCCTCTAGAAATCAATCAATATTACATTCATATTACATTATTAAAACTCAAATCTACAAATAGGAGCATATCCATGCATAGAACATTTCTAGTCTAACAACCGATGTGCTCAACCTAGCACCGAGAAAACTGTTGGACCAAAACGGACATATCTTGGTCATTCAAAAAGATTTTTCGATGAAACAAAAGGTGATCCTTACTAGAAAAATTGTTTCGGACACAGTGGAATATGTCCCAAAGCAAAAAAAATAACATATATTGGTGAACCAGAACATATGGTTGCACACCTCCTAGTACTGTAGAGTCATGGTTACAGTTTTTTAAGAAGAGAAAGAAGATCAAAATACATATCATATTGGATTCGAATCCTACAAAATCCATTCTTCCTGTAACCATATTATGACATACATTAATCAAGCATATAGATAATTCAATTCATCCACCTTTCCATATAATCATCATAATATAATGTTAAAACATAAATACAATTATATGAGAAATACTTATCTCAAGATATGGCCATTTGGCTACAACAAGATGACTTTCTCCCAATCGTAGACACCATAAAGACTTACTCACTTGAACATGTCACCCCCAACTAAGACCATGGATCCACAAGTGAACACTTAGTCTAGCAACTCTCAGAACTACCTCTTTGAAGAACCACAATGCTTCCCACTACTACTTTCCTATCTATCTCCACTGCCTATGGGATATGACCTAGCTCAAAATTCTCATTTCATGGATTCCTGTGTGAGAACTTGGACTAGTAGAGTGATAGAATGGAAGAAAATGGAAAACAAATAGACTAAGTTTAAGTCTCAATACACTCCCAATCATACCAACATTACCAACATGGATAAACAACATAGGTCACATGGTCCAAAGCTCAATATTAACTTCAACAAGGAGAGGGCATATGAATTTATTGCACAAGGAGGCCAAATATAACCCAAAGGGATCAACTCAAATTATAGAAAGGTAAGGTTTAGGATTCATCATTGAGACTTAACTTGAATTAGTGGAGTTGTGGCTTAGTGAAAATATTCCCTTTCCTGAATTAGAACCGTGAGGAGGAGTTACCAAAAAGTAAGGAGTGGAGCCATAAAGAGCACATGGAGGCCCACCAATGCATAAAGGGAGTTACAAAACATTAAGGAAGGTGAAATAGGTGAGAGAGAGCATCCAATATGGTCATAAATATCATGGAAACACAAAAATAAGATCATCAATGCATAGTGTAAGAGTGGAAGATAGAAAATATCCTGCGACCCCTAAAAACTAGGAAAAGGGCTCATGAATGACCAAAAAAACATAAATGTGGGGGATATATTCCCAAGGAGGGATCCCTATGAGAGAGCGGCCCACTAAGGTGTGAAAAAGATGGAATATTAACTCCATAGTCCATAAATATTGAGAAAAGGGTTCATTGTATAGGGTTTGGGTGACCAACATTATTAATCTCACCAAGATGCAAATATGAATTGGGAAGGAAAAAATTCAACCAAGAACAATTTATAAGGTGTTAGGGATGTCTCCATTCCCTCTCAAATTATGGAATCCAAGGTCCCCCATACTCTTTTAGTTTCCTTTGTTGATCCGGTTGTTTATTTAATCATTAGTAACAACATTCAAAGATAGCAAAGATGCTAGTAATAACATTAACATTAATAATAGTGCCAAAGTCCAAAGTCATGGTATCAAACAATAATCATAAGTATTTAATCACATTAATCATCCAAAGGATCATTATTCCACAATCATTTAAAATATCATAAGTCTAGAATGCAAAATAACATAAGTCACATGAAGAATCATAAGTATAGGGCTTAACAATTGGGTGTTACATCCCCCTCCCCTTAAACAACGCATGGTCCTCGATGCATATTACATACATGCCGCAAAATTTTAAAATAGACGAGGGTATTCTTACCTCATGGCATCCACCAACTCCCAAGTAGAACCCTCAAGATTCTAATGGGTCCATTGGACCTTTACCTGCCTAATTTATTGATTCAGAAGTAGCTTAACCTTGTTGTCTAAACTGGCAATAGGTTGTACCGAAAAATCCCCTTCTTGTTCCACCTAGATCATGATCCATTCAATCACATGATTAGTACCATGCTTATATATATATATATATATATATATATAAAGAAATTAAAAACACTCTAATTACCCAGATCACATTCCAATCAATTACATGGTTAGTATCAGTTATATACATTTTCAATAAAGAAACATGAAACACATTATGTACTCTAATGCAAGCGGGTAGGGCCATATCATAAGCAAGAGGTATTATCTTAGATAAGACCTCAAAAGGTCCACAATATCTGGTAGCTATCTTGGAGAAATTTCCCAAGTTTAAGGAACTCTTCTTGGGTCTAACCTTCAAAAACACATGGTATCCAACTTGAAACTGTCTAGAAATCCTATTTTGATCTATGCATATCTTCTTCCTATCTTGAGATTCCTTTGTATTCTCCTTTATCTTAACCATTTGATCCTCCATTTCCTTTCATAATCATGGTCCAACAATGAATCTATTTTTTGGGTTATCCCAACTGATGGGATTATTACACTTCCGTCCATACATGGCCTCAAAAGGAATCATCTTAAAAGAGGATTGATATCCATTATTATAAGAAAATTCCACCAAGTGTAAATAATCTTCCCACTTAGATGTTCGATCCATCACATACTTTCTTAACATATCTCCAAGTACTTTTTTAACTCTTTTTATTTGTCCATCTATCTAAGGGTGGTATGTTGTACTCATGTTTAGACTTGTATCAAACCCCTCGAACAATCCTTTCCAAAATTTAGAAGTAAATTTTGAATCTTTGTTTGATACTATATCCTTCAGAATACCATACAATATGGATACTTCTTTCATGTAAATATATGCAATGTTAGTTGATTTCTGAGTTGTCTTTACTGGAATTAAGTATGTTGCCTTAGTCAACTTATCTACCACAACCATGATAGCATCATTTTTCAATATCGTCTTAGGCAACTTGGTGATGAAATCTGTTGTCACTACATCCCATTTCCATCCCGATATTGGCAAGGGTTACAACAATTCTTCTGGATGTCGATGCTCAACTTTAACTTTTTGACATTCCATTCACCTAACTATGTATTCTGCAACATCATTCTTCACCCTTGGCCAATAGTATTGTTCCCTTACTGCTGCTATTGTTTTCTCATAACCTGAATGCATGGAATAAGGGACTTCATGCATTTCCTCTAGAACCATCTTCGTTATATCTCCAACATAAGGCACATAAACTATATCTTAGTGCAGTAGGATCCAATTTTATTTAAACTTATATTTATCAAATTTATGTGGAATTTTTCATTGTTTCAACCCTTATTTTACATGCTGATAAAGTTCATTTGTACCACTAGCTTCAATGATCTTATCCTTTAAATTTGATGTGCTAGTGCTGATAGATGCTACATGCATCACATGTATCTTCCTACTAAGTGCATCATCTACTTTATTTTCCTTACCTTTGATATGCTTTATGTCAAACTCATATTCATATAATAACTCCATCCACCTCCTCTTACTTGCATTCAAATTAGGCTGCTCAAACAAGTATTTTAACCCATCATGGTTATTTCCTGAACTCAAACTTTTTACCCGTTAGATAGTGTCTTCACATATTCAAAGCATGGATGATATACGCAAGCTCTAATTCATGGGCATACTAGTAAGCATTTCCTTAATCCTTTGAAAACTATCTTCACACTTAGGAGTTTAGTCGAACTTTATACCCTTCTTCTACAAAGATGTGATAAGATGAGCTAACTTCGAGAATCCTTTGATGAATCTTTGGTAGTACCCAACTAATCCCATGAAATATCTTACTTCTAATACATTCCTAGCTGTTGGACATTCCATAATGGCTCTTATCTTTTCAGGATCTACTGAAACATCTTATTCATATATGATATGCCCTAGGTAGTGGATTCTTCCTTGATAGAAATAACACTTGCTTAATTTGGCATACAACTGATGTTCTCTAAGAACTTGCATTACCAACATTATATGTTATTCATGTTCTTCTTTTTTCTTGGAATAGATAAGGATTCCATCCAAGAATACAATCACAAATTTATCGAAGTGTTTTTTAAAGACTCCATTCATTAAACACATGAATACTGCTAGTGCATTTGTTAAACCAAAAGGTACCATTGTGAAATCATAATGTCCATACCTTGTTTTGAATCTTTTATTACTGATATCTTCATTCTTAATTATAATTTGGTGGTATCCCGACCTCAAATCTATGTTTGAAAATACCTTGGATCCTCTCAACTAATCAAACAAGCAATAAATTATTGGTAAGGGGTACTTGCTTTTAATAATTTCTTTGTTAAGATGCCTATAATCTATGCTGAGTCTTAGAGTTCCATCCTTCTTCTTCACAAATAACACAGGGGATCCCCAAGGTGAAACACTATGTATTATGTAACCTTTCTTTAGCAGCTCATCTAACTGCATTTGTAACTCCTTTAACTCTGGAGTACTCATTCAATAAGGTGCTTTAGATGAAGGTATTGTTCCTGGCACTAAGTTGATAGAAAAATCAATGTCCCTTTTAGGAGACATTCCTGGAAGTTCTTGAAATATATCTGCAAACTATTGTAGTATTTGATAATCTTGTAGTTCTATCTATTTTCCTTCCTTTTACTCTTCCACATGAATTGCATATAGCTGGACCCCCTTTTGGAGACATTTTTTTCAATTGTAGAGTTGAGACCTGCCTCAAGGATATGGACTAGGTATACCTTTGACTCTCACTCGATTTCCTTCTTCATCCAAACAAGTATAAGATTTATTATGACAATCCAATATGGCATGGTGTACATCCAACCAATCCATGCCAATTAATAAATCATATGAACCCAAGGGTGCGATGTGTAAGTCTGCAAAGGTTTTCACTATATTCATTTCTAAATGACACATATTTACAAATTCTGTGATTTTTCTCTTGGCTCCTAGAGCTAACTGTACTAGACTTTCTACTTCAAGTTTACTGTTATTCAAATGAAATTTCTCAACTAGATTAGGTGCGATGTAACTAATTCTATCTCCAAAATCAATCAAAATATTTATGGTTTTATTAGCAATATTACCTGCTACCTCAATCATTTGGGATTGGTGATCAGCTTGCCTCCCATCCAGAGCTGCATAGATCCTATGAACACTTACACCTACATATCCAATAGTTGAAGCCTCTTGAATGTTGTGAAGTTTATTCTTCTCACTTGGGCACTGACTAGAAAAGTGATTTCCTTCCATATCCAACATTCCACAGGTGGTATTTTCCCGAAAGGATCTTCCCTTGGTTTCCCTTGTTGATAAGAATTACCATTTCTGAATTTTGAAGGATGAAAACATTTCTTTCTCTGCTCTTGTTTGTTCTTCTTCACATCCTTCCAATTCTTTTGATATGAGTCCTTGTTCTTATTCTATTCATATAAGTGTTTCTCCTTCCACATGGCATACTTAAGGCTCCTTGGTCTATCATACTGGATTTTATCTCTATAAGATTCAAGAAGACCACTATGGAACCTTTAAATCTTTACCTTCTCATCTTTGATGAAGTTTGCATACTTCAAAAGTTTCAAAAACTTATTCTCACAGGAATCCATAGTCATGCTTCCCGACTTAATCTTGAAGAACTCTTCCATCTTCTTTTCATAGTAATGCTTCCAGAGGTATTCGTTATGGAAGTACTTCTTAAGTTTCTTCCAAGATATGTTTTCTTCAACGATGCATTTTAGCTTCACTAGCTGACCCCACTAGATAGATTCCTTTTTTTTCAAATGGTATATGGCTACCCGCTCTTCCATATTAGGTGTGTATTGGTGCAACTGGAAGAAGTTCTTAATTCCCAACAACCATGCTTCATCATCTTCTCCTTGTTTTACTTCTCCATCAAAAGTTGGGGGCTTGATTCTTCTAATCTCTCCCACTAGTTCATCTTGAGAAGACCTCCTCTTCTTGTATCTCACTGGAGATCTTTCAGGACTACTCTTGTAACACCCCAGTTTTTACCTCATTGCATTAAACGTACATGATGTTTATATTGTAATGAATCATGGTGTGGAGCTAAAGACCAAGGCCCCACCATCGATTGGTTATGCTATGTTTTGGGTTGAAATTGTCACCAATGGTATATCGGGGCATGCGACATACATATTGAGTTTTTTCATCATGTAAATATGCATCTTTAATTAAATAACCCAACCAGCTATGTTCACGGAAATTAAATTGAGAAGGGGCATGATTTTCACAAGGATAAGGGGGGGGGGATGTCAAACCTTGAGCCATGAGAGAAAATCCATGTGTCACCACCCCGTTTTGATTTTCCCATCTTTCCTTGTTTTATCCAACCACCACCATTAAAAATTTTGCTGTTAGTTGGGGCAGTTATGGTTGGGAGTGGAGTATGGCAGGACTGTCAGTCCTTTCCCACATGCACACTCCACCAGTAGGTTGACCCTCGTGTTGGAAGGAAAAACTTACCACTGCCATCACTCCAGCGAACTCTCCACTCTCTCCACTACTATGCATTCTCTCTGTTGTCTGTTCATCCTAATGCAAGGATGGTAGTCTGTTCATTCTCACGCACATGAATATTTTTTGTTTGATCTCATGTAGCCACGAGGGGAGCCGCTTTTCGGTTGTCATTCATGTTTTTTCCATAGAGTAGAATCTGGTGTGTTTTCCCTCTGTATTTTCGGGGTCTAGTGTAAAATTTCCTCACACACAGGTTGGGAATCTGTATATTCTTCCCCAGTGTGGTCTGTATAATTTTTCCCTGGTGGCTTCATTGTCTAGGACAGACTATTGTTTTCCCCACGTTGTGAACTGTGTTTGCTAATACGTTTTGACACTGCTGTAGGTTGTTTTGAGAATCATTTTGGCCACGATAGGGCCAAGAATGACTCAGGAATTGTTTCCCTTGCCCAATCTATGAATTGCTTGTGTGACTGCGTGTATGCAGTGATTGGTCTTCGGACGGTTTTGGGAGCAGGGATGGGGGCTTGGTTTGCTTGATAAACCTAGTGTGTTTGGAAACCACAAGGACAAAGCTAGAGGGCTGGTTTTCTTCTCCACAACCCCTTAATAGCACTGGAAGGGAAGTCAGGGCCTGAGGGACTGTGTAGTAGAGAAGGGGCTGATTCCTTGTGTTGGGTGTGTGTGGGTGTATTAGAAGTCAGGCTAGTTCTGGTGTAGGTGTTCCTAGCTCTGTAATGGGCTCACCAGCCTTAGCATTTAGCCTTTCCCAGCTCTTGGATGGCCTGATCAACCCAACTGTGTTGGCTTGGCTGTGTTTTGTGTATCCTTGGCTATGTGTAAACCTGTTTGTTCCTTATTCCTTGGAGAATCATGCCCATCTCAAGGGTGGCAGCATTGCTAAGAGATTAAGGAGCACGCTGGCCTATGGTTGGGAGTAACGTTGCAGCGACGCAGTTTGTTGCGGAATGAGTTCTTTATAAGATAAGTAATCTTGTCTATTTTACTTCTGCAATCCTATTTACTGTTAATGACTATGATGAACATGTTGAATGCTTGTATGAATGTATGTTGGATTCCACTGTATGATAAATAATCATGTATGCATGTTCTAGTTCAGAGCATTTTGTTTTTAGCATTTCAATTTTTATGAATGCACATGTTCATGGGGCTCTTAGCTTGGTTGATTAACGCCATGGTAGCGTCCTCTTCGCCGGTCGGAGGGTCGGGGACATTATAGTGTGGTATCAGAGCTTGCAGGTTGTAGCATGGGCCTCTATGGGCCATGACTGACCAATTTGTAGAGGCATGTTGCCTTCTGCCCAGAAGAAATAAGTGAATGACTAAAAAATTCACAAAATTTGTCTAAGTGTTTGAACTATCAGTTCATCAGAACACTTAGTGGGAAGGACTTCCGATGTAGCAGAGAGCTAGGCGGAAGCACACCCGATGAAGGATAGTTGGAAGGAAAATTGCGGGAAACATTTTCTAAGAGTTCGATGTGCATCGGTGGAAAATAGTTGATCGATCGCCCGCCATTGCGGATGGCTAGAAAACTACGCATCCAATGGGTAGAGCCTCCGACCACCGACGCCATAAATAAAGTTTAAAATTTTTTCTAAGGCCCGAAATTGTCGGCTATCGAAAGAAGATAGTGTTTCGTGCATCTGCCATTCTGAAATCCTAGAGCACTAGTCTTCCAACGGGGAGAAGCTTCGACTGCCGATGTCGGTCAAAATTAGTTCAATGATCAAAAAGCATTAGTAGATTGGGCCGTCGATCAGAAGAAGATCGAAGATGGTGTTCTTCCATTGCGGTTGCCAATGGAACTATTTCGCCAATGAAAAGAAGAGGATTGAGCTAATCAAGCGGTGAAAAGGAAGACTAAAGGGGAAATTTTGAAAATTTCTCTAAGTCCTAGAGTCATTGGCCATCAGCGATGGTTAGTGGAACACATTACTGAGACCTAGTTAATTCAGTTGCCGATGAATAGAATACGGGAGAGCCGATGCCACGGAAGACTTAAGGAGAATAGTCATTGGCATCACCAATTGGAAGTCTAGTCGTTTTCCCGCGGAAACTGAAGTAAGAACACTTTCTGCCGTTGCGGAAGCCGAGACGACTAACCACCCGATGCACAAGACACCCGACCGCCGATGCAGCGCATAGGTTGGTTTCATTGCTGATCAAGTTCGAAGAGTTGGATGTGGATTCGATGCAGCGGAAGGAAATAGGTGAGCAATCCTCCACGTCGCCAATGCAGATCGAAAGTTTGGCGTTTTGACTGCCAAAATGCCGAAAAATTTGTGTGGAAGAGACCCGATGAAGAGAAGGAAACTTTGGGTTTTTCAGAAGAATTTCTCATTAGTTTTTTTAGTACTTTTCGACTGTCTTCAGTCGGTTTTCAGCAGATTTCAGCAGACTATCCATGGTCACAGAGCTAAATATGAAATAGAGAGAATTTGATGTATTAGCATAATTGTTGTTTTATGAATTTCCATAACAAAAGGTAAGTAATTCTGATTTATATTAATATTATGCATCTAACAGTTTGCTACGAACACATTTGAAGAACTTTAGATAACTTCCAAAGGAAGTACTCTAGAAAGAGCAGTGTGGTAAAGCCAGAGGTGGTTCAGTCATGAGAACCCATGATGGGTATGATGCTCGAGATTCTTACGAATGAGCAGAAGATGCCATGGGAGAAAATGCCCGTAATGGAAATGATGACATAGAGTCTAATGGAAGGAGATTCCAAGGGACACCGTCCGAGGTTGCAGCCACTATGAGAAGCTTGGTTAAATCCCAGGAAGAGTAGCATCAGTTGAATGCTGCCATATTACAGAGTTTGACAGATTTATAGAAAAAGATAGATTATGGACGGGGTACATCAAGGCCAGAAGGCAGTACGAGCAGCACTAGGAGAAGGAGAAGGACTTCTAGTGTATCATCTGATTCTGAAGTATCCAGTGGGGATACAAGTTCATCTCCTCATAAGAAAAGAAGAAGGCACCATAGGGATCTCTCTCGAGATGAATTTAGGAAAGCTAAACCTCCTACATTTGATGGTGAGGTAAAGACTGGACAAGAAGCTGAAGCTTGGTTTCTTGGGATAAAGAAGTAGTTTCAAGTGCATGATTATTCAGGAAACATGAAGGCAAGAGTTGCCATATTCAATTTGAATGGAAGAGCATCCATTTGGTGGGAACACTTCAAGCAAGTAAAGAGGATCAGTGAAAGGAGACTTAAGTGGAAACAGTTCAAGAAGTATTTCAAGTAGAAATACCTCTCTAACAGGTATTATGATGACAAGATTAAGGAGTTCCATGAGCTGAGATTGGGACAGCGGACCATGGAAGAATATGCAAATAATTTTTTGGAGCTGTTGAGGTATGTCCAGTACATCAGAGATGAAAAAGTGAAGGTCCAGAATTTTCTGAGTGAATTACCTCAGTCTTACAAAGATAGAATTGAGTTTTATGAACCTAGAACTCTTGAAGAAGAAATAAGGAAGGCTAAGTATTGCTATGAGCAAAGAAAAGGTAAGCCAGATTACCATAAAGCATGGAAGGACAAGAAGAATGATAAGTTTGACTAAAGAAAGAAGGGTTTCAAACCTTTTAACTTCAGGAATCAGCAGAAGCAGCCATCCGAAGCTACGAGTAAGCTAGTTGGAATGACAGGAGAAAAGCCTAAAGATCCACAACAGAATAGAGAGCCACTTCAATGCTAGAAATGTGGAGGACCCCACATGTGCAGAAATTGTCCACTCAAGAATGAGAGTGCAAGACCGGCTTATAACATTCAAGAAGCAAAAACAGTGGATCAAATAGCAAGGGCAGTCCCTAGGATTTATGCAGCACTGGAGGACCACCAGGTAGATCACTAGTCAACTATGGTTGAAGTAGCAGGTAAGATTTGTAATGTCCCAGTTTTGAACCCGTTTGCATGATGTATATAATGTAATTAATCATGGTGAGGAGCTAAAGGCAAAAGCCCCACCATCAATTTGGTCGTGAATGTTTGGCAATGGGGATAGTTGCCGATGGTATGTCGTGCTACTCGGCACCTTATAATTTGACATCATGTAAATACCCACATCAAATAAAATAAACCACAACCAGCTATGGTAGTGCAACGTTGAATGAAAAGGGCATGATTCCAAAGGGTAAGGGGTGGGGAATGTCAAACCTTGGTCCATGGGGGAAAAACCCATGTTTTACCACCTTGTTTATTTGTCACCTTTTTGTCTCATCCAACCTCTTCCAACCTCTTTAATGTTTTTTTGGGTAGCTGAGGAGTTATGGCTGCTGGTGGTTGAGGCAGTTATGGTTTTGGGAGTGGGGTGGCAGGACTGTCAGTCCCTTGCCCACACACCCACTCCACCCATGACTGCATTCACTCCACTCTCCCACGAATCTTTGGGTCCATAGTCTGTTCACCCTCACACGCAGAAGGGGTTCGGTTTTCTCACGTGCCTGGTCTTCACCTCCACCGCCATTCTCGCCGTGTCTGTTCGTTCTCCTCACGCAGAAGAATTGTCTGTTCATATTCCTTGTGCGGAGGGGAAGCCTGTTGATTTGTGTGCATAGGCGAAGCTATCTCTCCTCACGCAGAGAGTCGTTCTGATCTCTCCTCACACACAGGAAGTCTGCGTTGATTTCCCCATGCAAGGAGCGGATGAATTTGTAGCTGTCACCCAGGATTTTCGGGTGTAGGAGCCATTCACGCTGAGGTTCATGTGCCTCTGTGTTCCATACTGAGTTCAGCGGTATGTATATGTGTCCTTACTGATTGCAGTCATGCATATGTTTTCCTCTGTGTTGTGCTGTTTGGTGTAAGTTTCTCTCACGCACAGATTGTTTGGGGGTCGCTTTCCCCTGTTGTGAGCTGTGCTCATTGTTTATGTTTTGTGACTGTTGATTTCCCCATCTGTTGGCTGCATCTTCTTCCCTATTTGGGACTATGTATAGCTGCCATCGTTTTTACCGAGAGTTGTGGCTATGGATTGCCACATTCCTTGGCTGAGTTTCCATGGCTATGCTAGGGGTGCTGTCTATTATCCATTGTGGGTTGTGAATTGTTGTCGTCGTTCATTGTGAAGATGGGTGGTTGATATACCCTAGTTTGGGTTGTGGTTGGGTTGTTTTGGCCATGCTAGGGCCATGAACAACTCTGAGTCATCTTGTGGCTTGAGCTGTGTTCACCTGTTGGTTGGGACTGTCACCTACCGGTTTTCTTTGCCTTCTTCACAGGGCTGTGAAGAGATGGTTTTGCTGCGTGTAAGCAATGGTTGGTCTTCAGACTGTGTTGGTTTGGTTGATTGTGTCCCTTGGATATGTGTAAGCCTACATTGACCCTTATTCCTAGAGGAATCATGCACAACTCGGGGGTGGCAGCGTTGCTGAGAGATTGATGAGCACAATGACCTATGGTTGGGTGGAATGTTGCAGTGACATAGCTGGTTGCGGGATTTTTCATCAAAAGATAAGTTTTGCTGTTATTTTATCTCTGCAAGTAATCTACTGTTTCATGAATCATGATGAACATGTGAATGCTGGAATGTATATGTTTTCTTTCGCTATATGATTGAAGAATTATGCATCTGTGTATGCTGGTATGTTTAGCATTCCTATTATGTATCATGTTAAGCTTTTAATTTCAACATTGATTTCTTTTGTTTATCTTCATGGGCTGTTTGCCTGGATGTATATGGTGTTCGTCATGTCCTCTTCGCCAGTGTGAGGGTTGGGGACGTGACAAAATGGTATCAGAGCAAAGGTTGCAATAGTGGGATTCTATGGGCCATGAAGGATGCAGTGACAGAAGGTAAAATTACCTTCTATGTCTAGTAGAGCAGCAGCAAAAATTCAAAATTTTTCCTAAGTGTTAGACAGTCAGAAGAGTTAACGGTATCTACTTCCGTTGTGGCGGAAGGTTAGTGGAACGAACTTCCACCATTACGGAAGGCTAGGCGGAAGCACGTTTGACGGAGCACAGTCGGAGGGAAAAATTTTGGAAAATTTCTAAGCGTCCGTCGGAGGGAATTAGTGGATCGACGTCCGCCGTTGTGGATGAAGAAGAAACTAAGCATCCGATGGGAAAGTGGTCCGACCACCGACATGTGTTATATTTGATGGAAAGAAGAAAGACAAAATTTTGAAAAAAATTGACTAAGTGTTCCCTAATCGGAACAATTGGCGAAGTGAACTTCCGCCGTTGCGGAAGAATTGGCGAAGTGAACTTCCGTCGCTGCGGAAGAGAAAGTGGTCTGAGAGCCGATTCTATGAAAGAGAAAGCGGTTCGAGAGCCAATTTTGTGGAAGAGAAAGTGGTCCGAGAGCCGATTCTGCGGAAGAGAAAGTGGTTCGAGAGCCGATTCTGTGGAAGAGAAAGTGGTCCGAGAGCCGATTCTGTGGAAGAGAAAGTGGTCCGAGAGCCGATTCTGCAGAAGAGAAAGTGGTTCGAGAGCTGATTCTGTGGAAGAGAAAGTGGCTCGAGAGCCAATTCTGTGGAAGAGAAAGTGGTTCGAGAGCCGATTCTACATAGGGAAAAATTTGAGTTTTTCGTGGGATTTTTCCAGCAGATTTTGAATGCTTTACAATGGGATTTGCAGCTATTTTTCAGTGAATTTACAAGGCTGAAAAGGAGAAAAATGGCAGCGATCTAATGCGCCAAATTGCGTGAAATATCAAATATTTACAAAACAAAAGGGGGGGAGACAAGCCCCCTTGACCCCCGTCGTCCCCTGAGATAACCATTCTTGTGAAAAGAAAATTCTGTGTTCTAAGCAAATTAGTAAAACCCAAAGTTCATAAAAGATGAATGGTGCAACGAAAGTGAGGTGGCTGAAGTTGGAAACCAAAGTATAGTTGTGTGTGTAATACAAATGCAAATATTTGGTGAAAGTATTCATTCTTAGAAGTGGTGTGGTTTTCACATCCGAGGTCGGAATGAAGCATGTGAATAAGCGTTGGAAAGCTTATCCAGCAAGGAACGAGGATAAGTGACTAGAATATAAGCATGAAGCAGTAAAGTGCTAATGATGGCCACTGTTATCAAATGGACAAATATGGAAAGTTGCATGCCCAAGGGCAGCAAGGACTATGAAGTCAACCAGTTGCTGTGTAAAAAAAAGGAATTCCATGAGAAGATGAGGGATTTGAAAGGGAAGTTTTCATTAGACCCTATCTTGCTGATTTTAACTACATTTCCTAAGTTATATGCATGAAATGCATGAGGATATGTATCGTATACATAGGATATTAAAGATTATACATTTATAATGAACCACTAATGATAATCATTGCTTTGATGTTGGCATTAGTGGAAAAAAACAACGATGACATGGACCCGGAGGAATATGTTGTTGATGCTAATGAATGTGACCAACAACCCTATGAGGAAAGGGATAAGGCAACAAGTCCATTGTAAAAGCTGGTGAGCAAATTCTGCAATCTCCTGCAAAGGACCAACCAAATTGGTCATGTCAAGGGTGTAAGTATGACACATACAGGTAAGAGGTTGCTTATGACAAATTCCAAGGAGTGGTAAAGGTAAGAGACCTCATACGATGTGGATGTTGGAATATAGAAAGGTTTCATGCCTATATATGTTGATGATATTGATTATAATAATGCATCCTATATGAAGTGGACATGGTTAGGCCATACATGATATGTTGAATGCATTGAGATGAATGCATGAGATATTATGAATGACTAATGACTGAAATGATGAGTTGATGACAATTCAGGAACCATTTCAAAGATTGTTATGAATGCAGGATAGTCATGATCAACTGGCTGCCAGAAATGCTCTATGGAAGAGCAAGGTGGTATGAATGATATGCCTGTGAAGTAAGGAGTATCTAAACACCTCATTTAATTGCATGAATGTTGTGACTATACCTTGCAATGATAATATGATAATGATGCATAAAGTAAATGAGCTTTGATAATACTGATGTGACTAACAGCTGGAAGTATTTGAATTTTATAAATTCTGAAAATGCTTCGGTGATAGTTGTAGCAATGAGACGGTTATATGCATCCAGACTTACGAAGTGTTTGGTTGATTGAAGCTCATGTTTCAGGTATATTATTTCGAGCATGTAATTGAGAGGTAAGACCCTGACCAATGCCAGAATCTACCATGTGAAAGAGCTTGTTAAATTTGAATTGTGAATTTCAACTTTAAGAAATTGCTGACAACTACTAGTCACTATTGGCTTGCACAAGATTGTGTTTGGTTGGTTGAAACTCATGTTTCAGGTAGATTATTTCGAGCATGGCATTGAGAGGTAAGACCCTGACCAATGCCAGAATATACCATGTGAAAGAGCTTGTTAAATTTGAAATGTGAATTTCAACTTTAAGAAATTGCTGACAACTACTAGTCACTATTGGCTTGCACAAGATTGTGTTTGGTTGGTTGAAACTCATGTTTCAGGTAGATTATTTCAAGCATGGCATTGAAAGGTAAAACCCTGACCAATTCCAGAATCTACCATGTGAAAGAGCTTGTTAAATTTGAATTGTGAATTTCAACTTTAAGAAATTGCTGACAACTACTAGTCACTATTGGCTTGCACAAGATTGTGTTTGGTTGGTTGAAAATCATGTTTTAGGTAGATTATTTCGAGCATGGTAGTGAGAGGTAAGATCCTGACCAATGCCAGAATATACCATGTGAAAGAGCCAAACTTTATGAGAAGAGTCTCATGGTTGTGAAAATAGTTGATATGCATAATGGATTGTTAAATTTGAATTGTGGATTTCAGATTTAAGAATTGTTGACGACTACTAATCATTGTTGGCTTGTATGAGATTGTGTCAGGAGGGACGCATGGTAAGTGGGTATTCATGTTATGATAGTAAGCATAAAATTGTAATGGGAATAGTAGTGCTGCTTACAAGAGACCCACAATTGAGCAAGTCAATTTCTGTAGTAGATAGAATTGAAAATTCTTATTGAATTTGATTGCTAATGTCATTGCTTGGTTATGGAACGATCAATTTGGATTGTAGTATCAGGTAATGATTGATTGTTTGGATATTTGATGAATGTGTTAGGGGTACACACTACAGGAAGACCATGTGTGATGGCCTACAGAATCCAAACTTTAGGGGAAGGTTTTCCCTTATCTTGGAAATCGGTTTCGGGTGAAACGCCATCGGACATTTTGAAAATGTCTCATCTGCACTGCATGTTTGGTAATAACATGAGTGAGATGGTATGGGTTATGTCGGTAAGACATGTGTGAATGTGAAATGTGAAAAGGAGTTCGGATGGATAACTGAGGGACTGTTAACTCAGGGAAGGAGCCTCCATTCCTCCTTGACAAAGGCACACTGCGACGGCAAATGGATAAGTGTTCTGCGACCCTTGCTATGAATATGCATGTTTTAATTTTTAAATTCCATATGCATAACGTGTTTGATTTTATTTCCATGATGACCGATTGCTTGAGTAAAAATAGGTCCTACATGGCACACATTGGGAAAAGGTGCACACTTTTCCGATGTTGGGTCATGAAAGGGTTTTCAATATTGATTGCACCCTAGGGAGTGGAGGCACTCCTGGTGTCTCAATACTTGATAGTGAACGATGAGAAATATGACTACGATTTTTAAAGCAATAACACTGATGAGTTTGCTGGTATTGCGTGTGTTTCTTGTGTGATAGGCTAAATAGATGCAGTTGGGTGTTGCACCCTAAAGGTAAAGGTAAGGGTAAATGGTTGTTGTGAGGGGTTGCGGAGTAAGGGTTATCGTTGATATAAGTGCATGTTGATATAAGTGTATGTGTTATGGTTGATATAAGTGTATGATGATATAAGTGTATGATGATATAAGTGTATGTTGGGCTGTGATATTCCTGAGGATCCATAGTAGATCCTAGACCTGGAAATGGTCATGGTAAAGTTCCAAGCCCAGTTGACATGAGGATGTATTGGTTGGACATTAATTACTTGATGTTGTGGAGCAGCCGACATGCTGACCGAACATCTAAGTCCATAGGTGATCCCAAGGCTTGCAAAGCGAAGCAGGATCCTGTGGACGAACGAGGAAACGCACAATACAGATAAGTATTGGATTATTTTTGTTGGGAAATAGGGCAGACCCGAGTTAATTCTTATGTGTCGCACCAACAAAAGACCCACCGTGTTGGCCCTTTCGGCAACAACCTGCGCGCAGGTTGCAGTCTCACCCGCAACAGCAATGGGGTGCCGCAGAATCAGGTTTCTGCATGCAGAGAGGGGTATTACTGTACCTTAGCCTTTAAAAGCAATTATTAATCAACACTTGTAAATTTATCATTCATTCACATATGACTTCGCAGCACAATAAACAAACTAAACTTGCATAACCCACTACGGGGAATTCACAGTGAAGCTTATTAATAGCAATGATCTAATGTTATCAAATGTATTCAGTTAATGCATGAAAATAACAGAAGCAGAAACAACACAATAAAACCACGACACCAAATATAACGTGGTTCACCCCCAGTGTAGGGGCTACGTCCACAAACTGCGTTTTATTCCTCTTTCCTCAAAACCACAGTTGATCTGTGCACTCAGCTGCAGATCCCTTCAGTCCTTAACAGCCGCGCACACAGCTGCAGATCTTTCTTTCCTTACCTACAAAAACCCTCTGTGCACACAGCTACAGAGGTCGTCCACGCACACAGCTAGGACTTATCCTTTCCTTACAAAAGCCAACCTAACTTCGCCTTATCTTTCTTTACATCAAAAATCCTAACTTTTCTTCTTTACACCGGCGCTTATTTATACTGCGCATTTTTACAAAACCATGGTCTTAAACCATGGGCACCCAAAAACCCTAAACCCTGGATTTAAACCACGGGTTTATTACAAAGCAGAGGGTTTTGAATTACCCTAACACCCCTAAGACTATTTTGGCCCATAGCTCCGCTTACAAATTTTCTAATTAACCGCGGAGTTACCCAACATGGAGTATGCGCCCCAAGAGGCCCCTAAGACTCACTAGTGGCCCGTCCCGGAACACTCTTCAGCTTCTCTGGTGGCAGAATTTCGCTGATGAGACATAATGTACTGCTTGGTGAAGCTCTCCATGCTGCTGTCGGCTGCATACTTCTGTCCTTTGCAGCAGTTTTATTGATGAAAGCCATCGCGACCACCTGCAACACCATCCTGTTTTGTGATGGCCGATACGTGACCATCCACGACTTTGGGGTCCCCTGGAATTGCGTGTCCCACCGTGGGAGGAGCCTAGCTGGCGTGGCTCTGTTACACCAAAAGATGGCTTGGGGGGATTTCCCAGAGTCTTTCTGCGAGGCCTCACGCCCTTGGTTGCTCTACGTTAGAGCAAACTCCTGGCCGTCTTTGCAAAGTTAGAGCAAACTCCTGCCTGTCGATGTACTTAGCTAAGCAGAACTGTGTTAGCGGTGTAGTTAGAAGGTGCTGCAGACCTTTGTCCCTTACTTCCTGTACTAGCGTCTGAACATTACAGTCGTTCGACATAGTTCGGGCTGAATATGTCACGGATGTGCTTCAGGTAGAAATTACGAGTTGAGATAGCTCCTTATAAGATCTCAATGCTGAATTTGGCATCATGATGTAGACATGATACCAAATCTGACGACGTTCCAGGAATCTGCTCCACACAGCGCCGAATTTTTCCCAAAATCTCATTATGACCAGTAATGAGAGCAACGCTCATGCTAGCGCCGCCGAATGCAGTATGTCCCATCCGTCACATTTTGGGTTGCGACACACCTTGACAATTTTCGGCTTCGACACAACCTGACCTTGCGACCTACGACCAGCTTGTTACTTCGCATTCTGTGGAGAAAACAGACTACGTGGTGCAACGAGCATGTTACTTATTTAGTTTGAGCTATCTCATGTTTTGAGTACCTGGCCTGTCTATGTACTTTTTTAAACGGCTCCCGTTTATCATAGAGGGGAAAAGCTCACCATTTAACTTGGCTAGCTGAACTGCGCCCCCGTCAGTAACTTTCTGTACTACATACGGTCCTTTCCAATGTGTTTTAAACTTTCCGGGGAACTTCATGAATCTACTGTCATAAAGGAGCACAAGATCACCCTGCTGAAAATGTTTCATCTTGATGTGCCTGTCGTGCCACGCTTTTTCTCGAGCTTTCTGCACCTGTTGCTGGAAGCCTGCGACAAGTCTATCCTCCTCAAGTTCTAATATCTGCTTCAGTCTTTCTGTGATTATGGCGGGGTCATCCATCTCAGTGAAAGCAGAGATCCGGAGGCTGGGAACAATATATTCCATAGGCATGACAGCTTCTTGTCCATAAACTAGTCGAAAGGGTGTATGGCCTGTCAACTTTTTGCAAGTAGTTCTGTAAGCCCATAGTACCGCTGAAATTCGAAGATCCCAATCATTCCTGTTAGCGTTAAAAACCTTTTTCAAGGCATGCTCAAGGGTTTTGTTAAAAGCTTCGACAGTCCCATTTTCTTGTCGGTGATATGGGGTACTCTTTTGGTGATAAACTTGAAATTCTTCAGTCAATACTTCAATAGTCTTGTTTAGGAAATGTGACCCTTGATCACTCATAAGAACTTTGGGACACCCAAATCTGGATAAAATGTTGTCAAAGATAAACTTCGCAGCAGTAGCAGCACTACAGGTCTTGACGGGTTGAGCTTCGGCCCAACGGGTAAGATAATCAGTTGCTGTAATGATGTATCGGGCTCCTGACTTTTTCGCAGGGGGGTTGATGGGACCAACAAATTCAATGGCCCATTTGTCGAAGGCCTGTAATGTTATTTGCGAAGCTAGGGGCATTTCATCCCTCCTAGATGGTTTACCTGTCCTCTGACAGATGTCGCAGCTGTGGCAGTATTCTCTTGCATCTTTGTGAAGTGTGGGCCACCATAAGCCAGCTGTCAAGATCTTCTGCGCTGTTTCTTTTCCTGCATAGTGACCGTCGGCTGCGCCAGAGTGTGCTTCTGCCAGTATTAGAGGTTTTTCGTGTTCCAAGACACATCTGCGTAATATCTCATCTAGTCCCATCTTATACAGATGTCCTGCTATTAAGGTGAAGTCCGCGGCTCGAACCACCAGCTGCTTCTTCTGTTGTGTGGTCATCTCTACGGGGGGGGTACCTGTAGACAAATACTAAGCAATATCATGGAAATAGTCATCAACTATCTGTATAGAAAATAACTGTGCATCGGGGAGGCCTTCGTCCATATTGGTAGGTTCCTCGCCTGACTCGAGCCTTGACAAGTGGTCAGGTCCTAGGTTAAGTCGTCAAGGCTTAACAATGATCTCAAAATCATATTCTTGGAATAGAATTAACCATCTGCATATTCTTTCTCCTAGCACAGGTTTGTTGACTAAGTACTTCAGATCAGAATGGTCAGTAAACATCTTAAAATGAGAACCTAGAAGATAATGCCGAAATTTTTGTAATGCATATACCATAGCAAGACCTTCACGTTCTGTCGTAGTGTAATTTTTCTCCGCTGTAGACAACTTCCTGCTGGAAAAAGAGATAGGGTGATCAATATTACCTGCGCCTGGCTGAGCGAGCACAGTACCTAAAGCAATAGAGGAAGCATCCACATGCACATGAAATTCCTTGTTCCAGTCAGGGAATACAAGGATAGGGGCGGTGACCATTTTTTCTTTCAGAATGTCGAGGCTTGCTTGGCATTCTGGAGTCCATTCGAACTTGATATCTTTCTTGAGTTGCCTTTCCATTGGGGCGGTAATCTTGGCATATCCTTGGATAAATTTCCTATAGTATCCGGTGTGACCAAGCGTTGTTCGGAGTTGTTTGACGGATTTTGGAGGTGGCAGGTTTACAATAATAGCGATCTTCGCAGGGTCCATCATCAATCCCTGCTTGCATACCACATGACCAAGTAGAATGCCAAAAGGCGCACAGAAAATGCACTTTTTTAAATTCAAGGAGATTTGGTGCTGTTTGCATTTATCCAACATAAGTCTCAAACTAGTTATATGTTCTTTTACTAGCCCAAAAATAGTCCAGTCATCAAAATAAACTTCTAAAAATTTATGTATGTATTCCTTAAAGGCGGAGATGACTACTCAGGAAAATATGGCAGGTGCATTCTTCAACCCGAAGGGCATGACAGTATACTGGAAGGAACCCATTTTGGTAGCAAAGGTTGTCTTGTGTCGGTCCTCTGGAGCAATTCGGATCTGATGGTAGCCCGAAAAACCGTCGGTAAAAGAGTATATTTCTTGGCCTCCGACATTGTCGAGCACTTCATCTGTAAAGGGAGTGGGGAAAGGGTCGTACAGACAGGCATCATTGAGTTTCCTTAGATCGACACAGATTCGGATTTCACCCTTAGTCTTCTTCTCCTAGACGACCATAGGGCTGACCCACTCAGATTCTTCAACAGGTTCAATTATTCCTGCAGCAAGCATCTTTTCCAACTCTAGCTTAACCTTTTCCTTGTATTTTGGATTCAATCTATAGGGGCGCTGCTTCACCGGCTTGGCATCAGGCTTCAGGGGGATCTTCATTACTCCGATATCTCCCAAGATACCTTTCATTTCAGAGAACTTTGTCGGAAACAGATCTTGGTATTCATGGAGCAGTTGAGTTACCTTGCTTACCATCTCGTCGTCCCAATAGTCGCCAATGGTAGCAAACTTAGGCTGTGCCTCGGATCCAATGTTAACTGTGCGCGTCTTCAAGGGCTGTGACACTTCGGGAACTTCGAATGCCGGTCCATGCACGTCAAAATATCCCTCTGACTCTGGGATATCAAGACGGCGCGGGTCCTCTTCTTGGTCGACTGTGAAATTATAACATTCTACTGCGAAAGCTTCTTGTGTGGCCCAATCAGGATGATTTTCAGTCACTTCTTGATCGTTAAATACCTTAGTATTGATGACCCTGATAGCTGTGTCTAGGGCTGGACAGACATCATTAGTAGAAAAAGTATTGACAAAGCTATGAACAAGACAATCCCAACTTACAGTATCTTGGCGAAGTTCAGCCTCCGCGTACCAGTTCTTCGCCAATGGTCCCAGTGTGTGCACAAATCTATGTACCCACTCATCCTGAGGGACATACTTCCATGCCTCGTAGCATTTGCTTAGGTGGTCCTGGGGGCAAGTTTTTCCATCACACTTACTTCGTACCATGGCCAACTGGTCCGAGAACCGTAGGCGAAGAAGCTTCTGACATACTTCCCAGGTAGGGATCTGCTTCTTATGGCTCGTCCACCATCTGACTGCGGTGGATCTGAATGCTGACTCTAGGGATTCCATTATTTGTAGGTCAGGTATCTGAACCGAGAATTGTGCAATAAACGATTTAGGATCTATCGAACCATCATACACAGGTATATGTCGGGTTTGTGAGTCAACCCATCTGAGAGACTTGGTAAGGCAGGCATTGCTGCCCCGATGGTGCTTAGACAATTGGTGTTGCCAATTTTCTAGTTGCTCTTCAGAATCCGTCATATAGGAGCTACCAGACCCCCATCCTGTGGCCGGGGGATCCGCGTAACCTTCGTCCTGCACCGTGAAAGTAGGGATAGGTTCCACATCAGCCTGATCATTATGGTGGAGTGGCTCAGTATACCGTTCCCCTTGTGAAGGATCCATGGGCAGGATGACCCTGAAGTCTTTCCCTTCGAAGACCATCTGTCTCTTTTTTAGGTTGATTACTACGGCATTTGCCATTTCCCACTCAATTCCTAACAGGGCCGGGTAAGGGTTGCTGTCATCAATGATCTCAATTACTTCGAATTCCGTGAAGGTACTGACTCCGTCAATATCTATTTGGAGATCCAGGAATCTTCCTAAGGGTACAATCTTTTGCTGGTTGGCGAGCCTCAACTGTATAGGAGACCAGGCAAGGGTAGGTTTCCCCATTTGTTCCCAGGTTTGTTTGGTTAAAACATTGACATCGGACCCCAAGTCCAGAATAACATCGGTCATATCATATGCCCCGATCTGAGCATTCAATCGCATTTCCCTACCGGTCCTGCTGACTCGATGAACAATTTTGTCCTGACCACAACTTTGCAAAGACTCGCAGGAAGCGATGACGTTCTGCAGCTCATTCAGAGAAGCTTGATTTCTTAAAAGTTTGAGGCAACTGTGCAAAAAGGTAGATAATATACTTACTTTATCCATCGATGCGTCGCAGGGTGGCGACTGAGGCTGCACAGGCGCTCTGGGTGGGCTAGGGCCAGCAAAATATTTCTTGGCCTCCATGAATGTCTCTTTCTCCCTGAGGATATCAAATGCAGGAATTTTTTCAGGAGCCTTATGAACTAGAGCTTCGACAGGTCGGTTTGGCGTTTCTTGGATATGTTTCATGAGTCCACTTCTTGTAACGACATTAATGGTTGCCACAGGGCGGGGCTCCATAGAAATCATCTGGAGGCTCTGAGTAGGGGTAGTCTGTCGTGCCTGAATCTTAGCAATCAACTGGGGGCACTGCTCAATCACATGATCTACGACACGGCAATACCGACACGTCGTAGTGGGGTTCCGACAGTCGCGAGCCAAATGCCCGTCTTGGTTACAATTGTAACACACAATTTGGTTTCGGCCTCGCCCGGCCATGCCTCCACGGCCTCCAGAGGTACCTCGTCCAGAGGCACCCCCCTGGTAGCCATAACTGTCGTTATGTGGGCCTTCAGTGTGCACCCCGTAGGCATCATAGGTGTGGCACTCCTCTTCATTATGACCTACAGATTTGCAAAATTTACAGTAGGAGTTCTTAGGTCCCTGCCCATACCTTTGCAGCAGATAACAGTTCTCAGGTCGGTGTTGACCTGTCATTCTGCAAAGCTCACAATAGAGAACCTGTGGTGGAAAGGGGTTCGGCGCATCGGTATGCAGGTACTTGTCTATCAGAGAGCACCGTTCCTTGTCATGTCCTTCGGTCCAACATTGCGTACACCAAACCGCTTCGCGATCGGATTTTCCCTTTTTCATCTCGCGGAGTTCCAGGACCATCGCAGCTAACTGCGCTTGGATTTGAGCAATCCCAGAGTCATCTCCGATAGGGGCAGTCTCTAGTTTCATTGCGATTTCCAGAGCCTCTTGTAGTCTAGTTGGTTAGGATACTCGGCTCTCACTCGAGAGACCGGGGTTCAAGTCCCGGCAACGGAACCAATTTGTTGGGCAATAGGGCAGACCCGAGTTAATTCTTATGCATCGCACCAACAAAAGACCCACCGTGTTGGCCCTTTCGGCAACAACCTGCGCGTAGGTTGCAGTCTCACCCGAAACAGCAATGGGGTGCCGCAGAATCAGGTTTCTGCATGCAGAGATGGGTATTACTGTACCTTAGCCTTTAAAAGCAATTATTAATCAACACTTGTAAATTTATCATTCATTCACATATGAATTCGCAGCACAATAAACAAACTAAACTTGCATAACCCACTACGGGGAATTCATAGCGAAGCTTATTAATAGCAGTGATCTAATGTTATCATATGTATTCAGTTAATGCATGAAAATAACAGAAGCAGAAACAACACAATAAAACCACGACACCAAATATAACGTGGTTCACCCCCAGTGTAGGGGCTACGTCCACAAACTGCGTTTTATTCCTCTTTCCTCAAAACCACAGTTGATCTGTGCACTCAACTGCAGATCCCTTCAGTCCTTAACAGCCGCGCACACAGCAGCAGGCTTCTGCGCACACAGCTGCAGATCTTTCTTTCCTTACTTACAAAAACCCTCTGCGCACACAGCTGTAGAGGTCGTCCACGCACACATCTGGGACTTATCCTTTCCTTACAAAAACCAACCTAACTTCACCTTATCTTTCTTTACATCAAAAAGCCTAACTTTTCTTCTTTACACCGGCGCTTATTTATACTGCGCATTTTTACAAAACCATGGTCTTAAACCATGGGCACCCAAAAACCCTAAACCCTGGATTTAAACCATGGGTTTATTACAAAGCAGAGGGTTTTGACTTACCCTGACACCCCTAAGACTATTTTGGCCCATAGCTCCGCTTACAAATTTTCTAATTAACCGCGGAGTTACCCAACATGGAGTATGCGCCCCAATAATTTTGCTTATGAATATACATATGTATATGATTTGGATATGATGTTTTGAGCTCTTGTTCTAGAGATAAAACTAATGAGAATAAACTAAACATGTGAATCTATTCAATGTTGGATATAGGTATCGCTGGGAGCGAGGACTATGAGAGCATCCTAGGGGTGCATGTGGACATGTGACTTTCCTAGAAAGCTCGAAATGAGTGGTAATGAAAAAGGTGCTAGTAAGACGAGGGAGTCCTAGCAATTGATACAAACCATGTGGAAATACTCCATGGTTTAGAGGTCTGGAATAGACCGAAGACACTAAGTGTCATGACCAAGAAGGATTTGTCTAGCATTCCTGGTGAAGTGAAAGAGGCTGAGAGCATGAAAAGCCACTGTGATGGTGTGGGTTCCGGGATGGAACAAAACAAAGAGGGGAAAAACTCTTACTGCTCTCTCTTGCCTTTTGATTATATATATATCCATATATATGTATGCATTGTGAAAACAAAAGATTGTTGAATGCATGTATGATTGAAATGGTATGTGTGTTTTTGCTTAAAGTAAAATTGTGAATGCTGGAATAGTTAATTCCCTGCCCAGGAATGGACATGAAGGAGCTCATGTGACTGTTGGGAAGGCATGAAAAATATGAAAGCCTCATTGATGAGACTGGGACTGTCATGCCAAATGGGGAAATTAATTAACTGACTGATTTTAATGCCTATATCATGCTTGGTCTAATAGAATTTCAATGGTGCATTTCACAGGTGAGAAGGGTGATACTTGGTGGTGCACATTGATCATGGCAGCAGATCAAAAGTTGTTGGACTTAGCTAGAAGTCTCCTTCAAGTGATTTCCAAGACCCAAGAGAATATTGGGGAGATGCTCAAGTTACAAAAAAGGCAGAGTGAAATGAACTACCAGATTTTGAAAGACTCTATTGGTTTGTAAAGGGAGGTGAAAAGCCTTCTGGGAGCAATCGGCAAGGGAAAGGAAGGTGGATCAGCAACGGGACAATTGTACAAGCGACCCGATAAGAAACGGTCTAGGCATGAAGCCTCAAAGGAAATTGAGTAGGTAAAGATGAAGCAGCCAGTGAAATGCTAGAGATGCGGAGGACATCATTTACACCAGGACTGCCCAATGAAGGAACACAATGAGGGAAATAGCCGCAAAGTTCCTAGACTTCAGGATCAGCTGGAAGCTAAGAACCAGCAGGACAAGTCCATGGAATCCAAGGGGCTTGGTCATGACAGAGCTGCAATTTTGAAATTTTGATGTGCAATTGTATATGTATTGTATATATGTAATGGAACACTGAGGACGGTGTTATTCCAAGGGGGAGGGGAATGTAATGTCCCGGTTTTGACCCCATTTGCATGATGTATATAATGTAATTAATTGTGGTGAGGAGATAAAGGAAAAATCCCCACCATCGATTTGGTCGTGAATGTTCGGCAATGGGGATAGTTTCCGATGGTATGTCATGCTACTCAGCACCTTATAATTTGACATCATGTAAATATGCACATCAAATAAAATAAACCACAACCAGCTACAGTAGTGCAACGTTGAATGAAAAGGGCATGATTCCAAAGGGTGAGGGGTGGGGAATGTCAAACCTTAGTCTATGGGGGAAAAACCCATGTTTTACAACCTTGTTTATTTGTCACCTTTTTGTCTCATCCAACCTCTTCCAACCTTTTTAATGTTTTGTTGGGTAGCTGAGGAGTTATGGATGCTAGTGGTTGAGGCAGTTATGGTTTTGGGAGTGGGGTGGTAGGACTGTCAGTCCCTTGCCCACACACCCACTCCACCCACAACTACATTCACTCCACTCTCCCACGACTCCTTGGGCCCATAGTCTATTCACCTTCATGTGCAGAAGGGGTTCGGTTTTCTCACGCACCTGGTCTTCACCTCCACCGCCATTCTCCACATGTCTGTTCGTTCTCCTCACGCAGAAGCGTTGTCTGTTCATCTTCGTCACGTAGAGGGGAATCCTGTTGATTCGTGTGCATAGGTGAAGCTGTCTCTCCTCACACAGAGATTCATTCTGCTCTCTCCTCACACACGATAATTCTGCGTTGATTTCCCCATGCAGGGAGCAGATGAATTTGTAGCTGTCACCCAATATTTTCGGGTGCAGGAGCCATTCATGCTCAGGGCCATGTGCCTGTGTGTTCCATACCAGGTTCAACGGTATGTATATGTGTCCTTAATGATTGCGGCCATGCATATGTTTTCCTCTGTGTTGTGCTATTGGGTCTAAGTTGCTCTCACACACAAAGTGTTTGGGGGTCGTTTTCCCCTATTGTGAGTCGAGTTCACTGTTTATCTTTTGTGACTATTGATTTCCCCATCTATTGGCTGCGTCTTCTTCCCTATTTGGGATTGTGTATAGCTTCCATCATTTTTACCGGGAGTTGTGGCTGTGGATTGCCACATTCCTTGGCTGAGTTTCCATGGCTATGCTGGGGGTGTTGTCTATTATCCATTGTGGGTTGTGAATTGTTGTCGTCGTTTTCATTGTGAAGATGGGTGGTTGATATACCCTAGTTGGGTTTTGGTTGGGTTGTTTTGGCCACGCAAGGGCCAAGAACAACTCTGAGTTTTCTTGTGGCTTGAGTTGTGTTCACCTATTGGTTGGGACTGTCACCTGTCGGTTGTCTTTGCCTTCTTCACAGGGCTATGAAGGGATGGTTGTGCTGCATGTAAGTAGTGGTTGGTCTTCAGACTATGTTGGTTTGGCTGATTGTGTCCCTTGGCTATATGTAAGCCTGCACTGACCCTTATTCCTGGAGGAATCATGCCCAGCTCGGGGGTGGCAGTGTTGCTGAGATATTGATGAGCACGCTGACCTATGGTTGGGTGGAACGTTGCAGCGAGATAGCTGGTTGGGGGATTTTTCATCAAAATATAAGTTCTGATGTTATTTTATCTCTGCAAGTAATCTACTATTTCATGAATCATGATGAACATGTGAATGCTCGAATGTATATGTTTGCTTCCGCTATATGATTGAATAATTATGCATCTGTGTATGCTGGTATGTTTAGCATTCCTATTATGTATCATGTTAATCTTTTAATTTCAACATTGATTTCTTTTGTTTATCTTCATGGGGATATTTTCACGGCTGTATGTGGTGTTCGTCGTGTCCTCTTATCCGGTATGAGGGTTGGGGATGTGACAAGATTGTTGAGCAATCTGTTTCTATTTTGACTGACCCTCGTTCTACACATAGTTACATTACTCCTAGAGGAGTGGATATTTGTGCTTTTAAGAAGGTAAAGCATAGAAAATCTCAGTTAGTTTAGCTAGCCACTGGAACTAAGAGAAAAGTTAGTGAAGTGGTGGAGAAATGTCCATTGGTCATGGATGGATTGGTCACTTGTGTAGATCTAAATGTTCTACCGCTTGGTTCCTATGATGTTCTCATTGGAATGGATTGGTTAGAAGCTCATAGGGTGAAGCTTGATTGTTACAATAAGACTTTCGAATGCATGAATGAAGAAGGGAACCTAGTAGTTGTGAAAGGTATTCCAAAGGTGATTTCAGCACGGAAGGTTTCAGCAATGCAGTTAAAGAAGTTCTGTAGGAAGGGTTTCCAATTGTATGCAGCTCATATTTTGGAGACATCAGGAGATGAAAATATGAGGTTGGAGGACTATCAGGTGTTATAGGAATTCCAGGATGTGTTTCCCGATGAGATTCCAGGGCTTCCTCCAAAAAGGGACATTGACTTCACTATTGAACTTGTTCCAGGAGCAGCACCAGTGTCGAAGACACCCTACAGGATGAGTACACCGGAGACGCTAGAGTTGAAGATGCAACTGCAAGACTTGTTGGAAAAGAAGTATATCCGACTGAGTGTGTCTCTTTAGGGAGCACTAGTTCTATTTGTAAAGAATAAAGATGGTACACTCAGGTTATGTATTGATTCAAGACAGCTGAACAAGGTTACTGTGAAGAATAAATATCATTTTCCTAGGACTGATGACCTCTTTGATCAAATGAGAGGAGCAAAGGTGTTTTCCAAGATTGACTTGAGGTCTGGTTACCATTAGGTGAGAATCAAGGATGAAGACATTCATAAGACAACCTTCAGGACAAGGGATGGACATTATGAGTTTGTAGTGGTACCATTTGGTCTCACAAATGCACCAGCTACATTTATGTGCCTTATGAATAGTGTCTTCAGTAGATATTTGGACAAGTTTGTTCTTGTTTTCCTTGATGACATTCTTGTTTATTCTAAGAATGTGGAAGAGCATGAAGAGCATTTGAGATTGACATTGAAATTGCTCAAGGAGCATCAGTTGTATGCGAAACTGAGAAAGTGTGACTTCTATAGAGATAGAATTCAGTATTTGGGTCACATTATCTCAGAGGAAGGTATATCTATGGACCCTGAAAAGATTGAAGCCATTATGAATTGGCCTACTCCAAGAAATGTGACAGATGTAAGATCTTTTATGGGACTTGTAGGATACTACAGGAGGTTAATTGAGGGATTCTCAAAAGTTGCACATGCCATCACTTCTTTGCAAAAGAAGGGGATGAGGTTCGAATGGACATCGAGGTGTGAAGAAAGCTTCCAGCAATTGAAGAACCTTCTCAACAGTGCACCAGTATTGAAAGTTGCAAATCTGGAGAAAGATTTTGTGGTGTGTACCGATGCATGTGGACAAGGCCTTGGAGGAGTCCTTATGCAAGACAACCACGTGATATGTTATGAGTCAAGAAAACTGAAGGAACATGACAAGAACTATGCCACTCATGATCTAGAGCTTGCAGCCATAGTACATGCCCTCAAGATGTGGAGACATTACTTGATGGGCAGGAGATTTGAGCTCATAATAGACCATTGTGGTCTGAAGTGTCTATTTGATCAACCTACTCTAAATGCTAGGCAAGCAAGATGGCTGGAATTTTTATGTGAGTTTGATTTCAAAATGAAACACATAAAAGGGAAAGAGAATAAGGGAGTTGATGCACTCAAGAGGAAGGTGCAGGAAATATATGTGGCATCTCTTAGTATTTGCCAATCAAAATTGAGGCAGCAGATTGTTAATCATGTTGTTGGAGATGAATTGTATGAGCAAGTAAAAGACAAATTGCAGCAGCAAAGTCTTGAGAAGAGATATGAGAGATATAAATTGGAAGAAGATGGAATTCTCACTTATAAAGGTAGAATTTATATTCCAGATGTAGCAGATTTGAGGAGAGTTGTTATGGATGAAATCCATCAAGCTCCGTATTCTGGTCTCCCAAGATATCAGAAGATAATTGCTACAGCCAGGAAGCAATACTTTTGGCCAGGAATGAAAAGGGATATGGCTGAGTACATTTCGAGGTGTATGAAATGTCAACAGGTAAAGGTTGAGCATCAACACCCTGCAGGTTTGTTGTAGCCTTTTCCAATTCCGGAATGGAAATGGGAATTTATTTCCATGTATTTTATTACAGGATTGCCGATGACTTGGAGACAACATGATTCCATCATGGTTGTGGTGGACAAGTTGACAAAGGCAACGCATTTTATACTGGTTAAGTCTATGCATAAGACTGATGACATTGCAAAGATCTTCATGAAGGAGATTTTTAAATTGCATGGATTTCCTAAGGCAATAGTCTCTGACAGAGTGTTAGAATAATCAACCCATAGTATTTACCCACTTAGAGATTATTTCATTTATTTTGTCTTATTTGCCTAGTCCATGAGTCCCACCATGTGCAAGTTGTCAATTGCCTATCCATAGAGGTCAAACTTTCCATTATTGACTCATGGATCACCTTGGAAAGTCCTGGGAATCAAATCTACTTTATTCCTGGCCTCCTAGGCGCCCTTCTCTTTTTTCTGCTTTGTTGACTGCTTTTCCAGTTTTTAAAGCACATAAGGAAAGCTAGACTAGGTGAGGTGAACCTGTTTTATTCCCCTTTCATCCTCCACTATTTACTCCATGCAAAAGCATGTATGAGCTTCCATTTGACCACTCTTTATCTTGCCTATGCGCCCTTGCTAATTCGTGGGGTCCTTGATAGATTTGGGATCAGCTTTTTACACCTATGGGGGATTTGCTTATTTTGGGTAAGCCTGCTTTATGCTAGATTTGGATGCTTCCTTATGCATTCGATTTTCTCATGTATTCTATATATTGAGCGGCCTATGTTATTATAGGGTTGGCTATTGTACACTCAGTTAATATAATTTTGTGTTACAACTCCATATTCAGTCTCCATTGTTGATAATTTGCATGATCAATTGTTAATTGCTGTGAGTGAAATTAATCTACTGCAGGCCTGAATTTATACATGGTATCAGAGCCATTTTAGGTTGTTACTCTCCTCCAAAAATTGTTTTGCAGGTTCGACATCAAGACTGGGAGCCTTCTACTGACAGCCGGGACAGATTTTCTAAAGCTATGGAGTCACAGAAAACTATCCTCACTCCTTTCAACTTTTTTGAATGGAAAGCAGAGATGGAGATCTTATTGAGAGTGAAAGGCCTCTACAGGGTTACTATGGCTACAGAAGTAGAGCCCAATGCTGCTGCAGAGAAGATCAAATGGCACAATCGGAGAGATAAGGCCTATGGCCTCCTATGTCTCAGTATTTCCCGAGACCTCCTTTTCCATCTCGATGGATTGACTTCACCGGATCAAGTATGGGAGAAAATTTCTGAACTCTTTGGAAATATAGATGAGATGAGGGGACACCAGATCGAAAATGAATTGATCTCCCTGAGTCCCAGTAATTTTGAATCCCTGCAGCTATATTTCTCCAAGTTCAAAGCACTAGTTTTGCAGCTGAAACAGTGTGGTATTGAAAAGAAAGATGAGCAGCTCGTATTGTCCATCCTCTTGAAGCTAGGGCCTGACTATTTAGTCTTTTTTTCGACCTTCTATGCCACAAAACTCACAGCTCGAACCTGGAAGATGCCTAGCCTTGCAGATTTCATGGAATATCTCACACAGGAACAAGAC
>LPNX011024020.1:198798-250031 GCA_001517045.1 Pseudotsuga menziesii
ATGTTTGTTATGCAGTCAGTGTTGCTTCTAGATTCATGGATCAGCCCCATGAGATCCATTGGAAAGCAACAAAGAGGATCCTTAGCTTTGTTCAAGGAACAAGGACACATGGGATTCTATATAAGGCCAATTCTTACCTTGAGTTAATTGGTTTTACTGACAGTGATTGGGCAGGTGATAGAACTGACAGGAAGTCCACTTCAGGTTATGTGTTCATGCTTGCAGAAGGGCCAATCAGCTGGTCAAGCAAGAAACAGAGTGCCATTGCACTCTCATCTACAGAAGCTGAGTACAAAGGAGTTGTCAATGCAGCAACTCAGTGTTTATGGTTGCAGGGTTTACTTAGAGAGTGTGGTTTCGAACCTGAGTACTCAACTACCATCTACTGTGATAACCAGAGTACCATTCAAATCTGCAAAGATCCAGTTCAGAAGCAGAGAACCAGACACATTGAGATTCACATGCACTACATCAGAGAGCTTGTGCATGATGGCACCATTCACCTACTCTTCTGTTCATCTTCAGAACAAGTAGCTGATATATTCACCAAAGCATTTTGTGAGAAGACCTTCAGAAATCTCAAATCACTGCTAGGGATTGTTGATCATGCTGTCAAAGCATGAATGGAGACAAGATTCTACAATTTTGTTTTACAGTCCATGTTTAAGGGAGGATTTTCCCAAGTTGGTTTTGCCTCTTTCCTTGGTTCATATGGACTTGCAGTATGTAAAAGGGTGACTAAGCCTTGTTGATAGGCCCTATATTTTGATTTATTACTCATAAAGTTAGGCTTAAGGGGGGGTGTTAGAATAATCAACCCATAGTATTTACCCACTTAGACATTATTTCATTTATTTTGTCTTATTTGCCTAGTCCATGAGTCCCACCATGTGCAAGTTGTCAATTGCCTATCCATAGAGGTCAAACTTGCCATTATTGACTCATGGAGTGCCTTGGAAAGTCCTGGGAATCAAATCTGCTTTATTCCTGGCCTCCTAGGTGCCCTTCTACTTTTTCTGCTTTGTTGACTGCTTTTCCAGTTTTTAAAGCACATAAGGAAAGCTAGACTAGGTGAGGTGAACCTGTTTTATTCCCATTTCATCCTCCACTCTTTCCTCCATGCAAAAGAATGTATGAGCTTCCATTTGACCACTCTTTATATTGCCCATGCACCCTTGCTAATTCGTGGGGTCCTTGATAGATTTGGGATCGGCTTTTTACACCTATGGGGGATTTGCCTATTTTGGGTAAGCCTGCTTTATGCTAGATTTGGATGCTTCCTTATGCATTCGATTTGATCATGTATTCTATATATTCAGAATCCTATGTTATTACAGGGTTGGCTATTGTACACTCAGTTAATATAATTTTGTGTTACAGCTCCATATTCAGTCTCCATTGTTGATAATTTGCATGATCAATTGTTAATTGCTGTGAGTGAAATTAATCTACTGCAGGCTTGAATTTCTACATAGAGATGTCAAGATCGCTTCCAATTTTTTCAAGGGGTTGTTTGTAGATTTGGGTACAAAGCTAAACTTCAGCACTGCATACCATCCTCAGACAGATGGGCAGACATAAAGAGTGAACCAAGTGCTTGAATACATGCTTTGCATGTACGAGATGGACAAACCAACCAATTCGGAAGATTACTTACACTTGGTAGAGTTTGTTTATAACAATGGACAACAGGCATCCTTATGGATGAGTCCGTATGAAGCTTTGTATGCAAGAAGGTGTAGGACACCTATGACTTGGGATAACCCAGTGAACAGGGTTGTGCTTGGGCTAGAATTGCTCAGGGAAATGGAGCAAGAGGTTGTGAAGATCAGGAAGAATCTTAAAGCAGCATAGGACAGACAGAAAAGCTATGCAGATAAGCATAGGGTGAATAGGGAGTTCAGTGTTGGGGATCATGTCTACCTCAGAGTGAGGGAAAAGAAGAGTTCCTTGAAGCTTGGAAGTTGTGCCAAGTTGTCACCAAGATATTGTGGGCCATTTGAAGTGCTTGAAAGAATAGGGCCAGTTGCATATAGAATTCCATTGCCTACTAGCACTAGAGCTCATAATGTTTTTAATGTTTCTTTGCTTAATAGATATGTACATGATCCTAACCATGTGATAAATTGGGATGTGATTCAGGTGGAACACGAGGGAGAGTTATGAATTGAGCCAATGCGCATCCTCGACAGGAAGGTCACAATGCTCCAGAATCGGGCCATAGGGTAGGTAAAGGTGCAATGGGAGCACTACGAACCTGAAGAGGCTACATGGGAGCTGGAGGATGCCATGCGATTGGCACATCCATTTTTTTTCAATTCTGTGGAACACTGAGGCGATACCAGTGTATCATTTTGTTCAATTTTGTAAAGCACTGAGGATAGTGCTATTGAAGGGCGAGGGGAATTTAACACCCTGGTTTTGACCCCATTGCATTAAATGTACATGATGTATATATTGTAATGAATCATGGTGTGGAGCTAAAGGTCAAGGCCCCACCATCGATTGGTTATGCTATGTTTCGGGTTGAAATTGTCACCGATGGTATATCGGGGCATGCGGCATACATATTGAGTTTTTTCATCATGTAAATATGCATCTTTAATTAAATAACCCAACGAGCTACATTCGAAGCAACTAAATTGTGAAGGGGAATGATTTTCACAAGGATAAGGGGGGGAATGTCAAACCTTGAGCCATGAGAGAAAATCCATGTGTCACCACCCTGTTTTGATTTTCCCATCTTTCCTTGTTTTATCCAATCACCACCATTAAAATATCTGCTGTTAGTTGGAGCAGTTATGGCTGGGAGTGGAGTGTGGCAATACTGTTAGTCCTTGCCCACATGCACACTCAACCAGTAGGTTGACCCTCGTGTTGGAAGGAAAAACCGACCACCACCATCACTCCAGTGAACTCTCCACTCTCTCCACTACTATGCATTCTCTCCGTTGTCTATTCATCCTCATGCAAGGATGGTAGTCTATTCATTCTCATGCATAGGCATATTTACTGTTGGATCTCATGCAGCCAGGAGGGGAGCCGCTTTTCGGTTGGCATTCATGTTTTTTCCAAAGAGTGGAATCTGGTGTGTTTTCCCTCTGTATTTTCAGGGTCTGGTGTAAAATTTCCTCACGCACAGGTTGAGAGTATGTATCTTCTTCCCCAGTGTGGTATGTGTAAGTTTTCCCCGATGGCTTCGTTGTCCAGGATAGACTGTTGTTTTCCCCACATTGTGAACTGTGCTTGCTGATACATTTTGAGACTGTTGTAGGTTGTTTTGGGAGTCATTTTGGCCACAATAGGGCTAAGAATGACTCAAGAATTATTTCCCTTGCCCAAGCTGTGAATTGCTTGTGTGACTGCGTGTATGCAGTGGTTGGTCTTCAGACGGTGTTGAGAGCAGGGATGGGGGCTTGGTTTGCTTGATAAACATAGTGTGTTTGGAAACCACACAAACAGAGCTAGAGGGCTAGCTTTCTTCTCCACAACCCCTGAATAGCACTGGAATGGAAGTCAGGGCCTGAGGGACTGTGTAGCAGAGAAGGGACTGATTCCTTGTGTTGGGTGTGTGTGGGTGTATTAGAAGTCAGGCTAGTCCTATTGTAGGTGTTCCTAGCTCTGTAATGGGCTCACCAGCCTTAGCATTTAGCCTTTCCCAGCTCCTGGATGGCCTGATAAACCCAACTGTGTTGGCTTGGTTATGTTTTGTGTATCCTTGGCTATGTGTAAGCCTGCTTGTTCCTTATTCCTTGGAGAATCATGCCCATCCCGGGGGTGGTAGCATTGTTGAGAGATTAATGAGCACGCTGGCCTATGGTTGGGTGGAATGTTGCAGCGACGTAGCTGGTTGCGGAATGAGTTCTTTATAATATAAGTAATCTTGTCTATTTTACTTATGCAATCCTATTTACTGTTAATGACTATGATGAACATGTTGAATGCTTGTATGAACGTATGTTGGCTTCCACTATATGATAAATAATCATGTATGCATGTTCTAGTTCAAAGCATTTTGTTTTCAGCATTTCAATTTTTATGAATGCACATGTTCATGGGGCGCTTAGCCCAGATGGTTAACACCATGGTAGCGTCCTCTTCACCGGTCATAGGGTCGAGGACGTTACAACTCTCTTTAATTCTTGATGCATACCCCTTCTTTTTCTATGAGTGATAAGGTCTACTTGAATATGATACAGACCTCACATAACATCTTTTACGACTCTTTTCAACGGATCTTTGGACGGTCTTCAATGATTTTAGATCATTCATAATCTGCTCCTGGATACGAATTATCCTTTCATTCTCCTCTGTACACGTCCTCAATGAATCCTCCAAACTTAATGGTTCAATACTCCTATTATGTCTAATTGACTTTCTTCCATCAACAAACTCCTCTTCAAGACTATATGGTCTCCCTCTTTCCTCAAAATCCATCTCCAATCTCTGACTTCCTATTAATGAACTCGAACTTGTTGAATATTTAGCCTTCGCATGCTTGATTAAAATATCAATTTTGTGGTCACATCGCTTTCTCAATCAATCATTGAGAAATGCAATGTGTTCATTTTCAACATTCTGTTAGTAAACTACACATTGGTATAAGCTCATTATCATTAAAACTACTTTTCTTCTGGTTTATAAAGTAACTAGCCAACTTTTCTAAGTTACAATCTACCTAATTTGACAAGGGCGCTAGAGATCCTTCCAATATTTCTCATTACTGAATGAACATCAAGTCCATATACATCCTAAACTAACAGTTTAATTAACTAACTCACATGTGAAACTCTATTAACATGCATTCATCCAAGTTATTTAATGCAAATGCATGTTTACAAATTGACTTGTAACTTCATAGAAGGACCAATAGTCGCAGTGTTGAAACCTTCAGCTCTAATACCACTTGTAATGTACCCAACCCTTATGACAAGGAAAAATGTCCTAACTTTAATAAACATTACTCAAATTGTGTTGCTTAATTAAATTAATTAATTAAATAATTTGTCTCCCTTAGTTAAATAATCTAAACACTAACTAAAATCTATCAACATTAAATTTAACTTCATAATCGCATTCAGTGGATGAGTAACAAATCTATTATCATAGTGAGATTAAGTTCCTACCTTAAATTCTTATACTTCATAGAGATTATTGAAAGCATAGTTATAAATGTCAAGTATTGTGTTGTTAATTGTTTATAGATTTAATTAGTTTGTGGTGTTGTTCGGTGTGTGATTTCAGTGAAGATAAACACTAAGGAAAAATCATATTAAGAAACATAGTTAGGATGTAACCTACAACCATGACACAACCAAATCAAAACAGAAGGCATTGACTGCAATCACAACCCACAAAATCACCTCCTAGCTGTTAGATTTTTATCTATTTCAACAATGATCTTAGGATCTTTATTGATAAAATAACAAGCACATCAATCAATCACAAGAGACAATGAACACAAAGATCTTCATCGGGGAAGCCATAAAGGAGAAAACCTCGCAACTTCCTTAGAGATAGAATGAGGCCCAAAAGTAAAACCCAAAGATACAAAGATGATCTCCCAACGGCAGTTGTCTCGATCCTATCTCTCTCTCTTGCCCCAGCTTCTTCTCTCTCTCTCAGTTATGTGCTACAACTAAGTGTGAGTGACTATATGATAAATATACAGGCTCAATATCTATTTATACTTGTTTTCGACTTGACATTAAATCACTAGGGTTGACTTCTCTAGGAGAGTCTAATAACCCTAGCGCCCCACAACTACAGGGACTTTAACCCTTGATCAATAAGGAGGGTTACCCTCTATGACTTTACATGACTTGTTTACATTAATGATTCTCTCGATAGGAACATCGGGGTATTACATGACTCAATTACATTACTGATACTTTCCGATAGGAACATTGGGGTACAATACATAAGATATACAAGTGAATACATTCCAAAGTTACAAATACATCAACACTCCCTCTTAACTAGGAAGGTATTCTCTTGACACAATTTATCAGCACAAGTATTCTTCCCTAGATCATTATCAAGTCTGGATCATCACTGGATCTACATCAAGTCTAGATCATCACTCGATCATCATCAAGTCTAGATCATCACTGGATCTTCATCAAGTTTGGATCATCACTAGATCTTCATCAAGTCTGGATCATCACTGGATCATCACGATCAAATGGTGCTATCTCTCAATTGTACTCATCACAGGAAGTTCTACATAGCTAGCCCTTTTTCATGCTGGTTTTAGGCCTAGCCTCCATGTAGGTCTTCATCTTCTTTAGAACTTATATCTAACCGAGTCAGAAAGGCCCACCCAGTACTTACATCTGACCATGGGAAGAACACATCCACCACCATGTCAAAAAGGCATGCCCAACACTCACATATGACCATGGGAGGAACACATCCACCACCATGTCATAAAGGCCCAACACTTACATCCAACCATGGGAGGAACACATCCAAGAACCTTGTCGAAAAGGCCCAACACTTACATTCACCAGCATGATAGGACACACCTACTATCATCTATGAAAAGGCCCAACACTTACAACCATCAACATGACAGGACACACCTACTATCATCTATGGAAGGGCCCAACACTTACAAGCATTAGCCTGATAGGACACACCTACTATCATCTATGGAAGGGCCCAGCACTTACAACCCGTGGCATTGTAGGACACACCTACTACCATCCATGGAAGGGCCCAGTACTTACAACCGGTGGCATGGTAGGACACAACTACTACCGTCCATGGAAAGGCCATGCACGTATATCTGATCATGTGGGAGATAATCCAACATTCATATCAGAATGTCTCTACACTTATATCTGATCATGTGGGAGACAATCCCATAGTCATATCAGAAGGGCTTTGCACTTATATCTGATCATGTGGGAGCCAATCACACAGTCATATCAGAATGGCTCTGCACTTATATCTAACCATGGAAGGAACCAATCCTATCACCATGTTAGAAGGGCTCTACACTTACATTTGACCATGGAAGGAACCAATCCTATCACCATGTCAGAAGGGCTCACAGACTCATCACTTCCCCTTGGAAGGAACCTCGATCTGGAGAACACCAAGCTTCTCCCTGAAGTACTTAAACTTCACTCTAGCTAATGGTTTGGTCAACATATCAGCTATCTTCTCATTCGTCACAACATATAGGAGCTTCATTGCTCCTCTCTGCACCATATCCCTAATATAGTGATATTTGATCTCGATATGATTTGACTTTTCATGGAACACTGGGTTCTTTGACAACTTCACACAACTCTGGTTGTCACAATATATACAAGTAGCATCCAACTGGAGATCAAACAAATTAGATAGCAGCTTCCTCATCCACACTGCCTCACAACTAGTCGAACAAGCTACAACATACTCTGCTTTGGTTGTACTCAGTGCCATGCAGGATTGCTTCCTGCTAAACCAAGAGACCACACCTGATCCCATATTGAAGCAGCATCCCGAAGTGCTCTTCCTATCAATGGCACTTCTTTCCCAATCTAAATCAACATAAAATTCTAGGTTAATCTTTTGATTCACCTCATACTTGAGCCCATAATCAATTGTACCCTTTAGGTACCTTAGAATATGCTTTGAAGTAATCAGGTGAACATGTCTTGGATCTGTCAGAAACTGGCTCAATTTGTTCACAACAAAGCAAATATTTGGTCTTGTATTCATCAAGTACATCAAGGACCCAATCATCTAATGATGCATCGTAGCATCAATCATCTCTGATGAAGCATCACTCAATAGCTTCAGGTTTGATGCCATAGGTGTGGTCATGGCCTTGCAGTCCATCACCCCGAACCTCTTCAGGATCTCTACAAAATACTTTCCTTGTCCTAGGGAGATTCCATCCGCATTCTACGACACCTCCATTCCTAGAAAGTAGTGCATCATACCCAAGTCCTTCATCTCGAACTCAAAAACAAGCTTCCTCTTTGTGTCATCAATCAACCCATCCACACCTGTTACAAATAGGTCATCTACATACAGTAGGAGTATCACTTGGTTTCCTTCTTCAACCTTGTAGTAAAGGTGTTGATGTATATGTAACTTTGGAATGTATTTCACTTGTATTTATTATATATTGTAACCCTATGTTTATTCTAGGATGTACTTGAGTTATGTCATGCCCTGATGTTCCTATCGGGAAGTTCTATCATGTAAACAAGTCATGTCAAGTCATTGTGGGTAACCCTCCTATTGTCTAAGGGTTAAAGTCCCCGCAGTTATGGGGCACTAGGATTATTAGAATATCCTAGTGAGGTCGGTCCTAGTAGGGTTTTTGTCATGTTGGGATTAGTATAAATAGAGATTTGGACTCTCTATTTATCACACAACTCATACACACTCAAGTGTAGTGCATAGTTGAGGAAGGAGAAGACACTGGGGCTAGACAAGAAGAAGCCTTACTGCTGTCAAGAGATCACTTACTGTTTTGGGTTCTACTTTTGGTGTTGATTCTATCTCTGAGGAATTTGCAGGGTCTTCACCATTTATGGTTTCCCTGAGGATAAACACTATGTTCATTGTCTCTTGTGTTTGATTGTTGTGCTTGTTATTCTCCCAGTAAATATCCTAATATAATGCTAGCTTAATGATGAAATTCTAACATGCTATCAGAGCTAACCTAAGAAGAAGACACTATGTAGCTGTGAGAACTAGGGCTTCCTAGTTTGTGGATCTTCCTCCACAGATTTTCAGCAAAAGTAAGGTGGAATAACTCTCCTCCTTAGGGCACATCTTTCTGTCGAAGCAGAATCCAATTCTGAGGTTTTTCAGTTTTGGACCCGACACTGCTGCCGAAAATTAGGGCTTTAAACAGAAGAGGAATTTTTTAGTGAGCCCAGGCCTAGATTGATATCCTCCCCAAAATTGAAGCTAGGGATAAATTTCAAGGCATTTGGGTAGATAGAACTCCAGAAAAGAAAAACCCTAATTTGCTACTAAACTAGCACTGCAGGATTTGAGATCCAAATCTAGATCCGACATATTGACCTGGTAAGATCTAAATATTTTGTATTTCCATTTGAGGTTCTCATTTTAAGATGTCTCATCATACCAAGCTTGATGAAAAGCTTGAGGGAGCTGATAACTTTTGAGCTTGGAAGTATAGGATCTCCCTGGTCCTGGAAGAAAATGAGTTGGACTCCTATATCAATGAAGAGGTTCCAGTTCCGGAGGGAGATGAGGCTAAGGCCTTGCATAAGAAGAAGTTGGTTATGGCAAAGAGAATCATTGATGATTCTATCAAGGATCATCTCATACCACAAGTGTCTTCCCTCAAGACACCTAAAGTTGTGTTTGATGCCCTGACCAAATTGTTTGAAGGGAAGAACATAAACAAGAAGATGAATCTGAGAAACCAATTGAAGATTGTGAAGATTCGAAATGCTGAGCTATTCAGTCTTACTTTACAAGGGTTTCTCAGATTAAGGAGCAGTTGGAAGTAGTAGATGAAGAAGTGGAAAATGCAGAGATTATGATGACCACCTTGAATGGTCTCCCTAGATCATGGGACTCTTTCATTCAAGGAATCTGTGCCAGAAAGAAGTTAGTCAAGTTCAGCAGATTGTGGAAAGAATGCTCTCAAGAAGATGCTAAAATAACAGCTCAAGAAGAGAATATGGGAAGTGAAGATCAAGCTCTCACGGTTGAATCCAAGAAAAACATAAGAATCCATTATCACTCCAAAGGTAAGATCTCACACTCAAGAAAAGATCTGAATACTATTAGATGTTACACATGTGATGAGAAAGGTCACATATACCGATTCTTCCCTAACAAAAGAAACCTAAAGAAGAAGGGAAACAAGAGAAGACATCATGCCCATGATGCATAGGATGATGAACCTTCCACAAAGAGAATTAGACTAGAAAGTGATGATTCTTCAAGTGAGGAAGAATATGTACTGATCTCCGATCTCACGGGAACTGTTTCACATGGAAGCAGTGATTGGCTCATAGACAGTGGTGCTTCCAAGCACATGAAGGGATTCAAAGAATCATTTGTGAAGATATCTAAACATGAGTCACCTCACAATGTGAAACTTGGGGATGACTACCAATATCCAATAAAAGGTAGTGGTGAATCCTCCTATAAACTAGACTCAGGAAATTATTTGAAGATGAAGAATGTGTTATTTGTTCCAAGACTAAAGAAGAACCTTCTCTCCATATCTGCATTGGATGCAAAAGGAATGAGGGTTGCTTTTGTAGATGGCCAAGTTCTTATGTGGCCAAAGGGAAATATTTTTGACGATGCAATAGTGATTGGAGAACAAGAAGGAGGTCTATACAAGTTGAAGGTCCAACCATATCAAGCTTTGGTTCATGACACAGTAGAACCAAATGAACTTTGGCATAGAAGGCTTGCACATGTGCATTACAGAGCACTACCAATTGCAAGCAAATATGTTGAAGGTATTCCAGAAATTCAAGCAAAACATGAAGGGGTATGCAAAGGATGTGTGAAAGGAAAGAACACAAAGAAGACATTTCCAAGTAGTGAAAGCAAAGCAAAAGGAATCTTGGAAACTATCCACTCCGATGTATGCGGACCAATGTCATCAAGCTCACTAAGCAGGTATGTGTACTATGTAGCTTTAATTGATGAATTTTCTAGGAAGACATGGATTTACTTCATGAAGAATAAAGATGAAGTGTTCAGCAAGTTCAAGGAATTCAAAGCCTTGATCGAGAACCATACTAAAAATAAGATCAAGACTTTTTGATCAGACAATGGTAGAGAATTCACTTCAAATGAGTTCAAGGAACTATGTAAAGACTCAGGGATTAAGAGGGAGTTGTCTACTCCTTATAATCCACAACAGAATGGGATTGCAGAGAGGAAGAATAGAACTATCATGGAAGCTGCAAGAGCTATGCTTCATGATCAAGATCTTCCTATGCATCTTTGGGTAGAAGCAGCTAGAACAGCAGTGTATGTACAGAACCGTACTCCACGTAAATTACTTGAGAACAAGACTCTTGAAGAAGTCTTCTCCGACAAGAAACCAAAATTCAGCCATCTCAGAATATTCGGCTGTCCTATGTACATACACATTCCAAAAGAGAAGAGAACAAAATTAGATCCTTCAAGAAAGAAGGGTATATTTGTGGGATACTCTAAAAGCTCGAAGGCTTACATAATATACTTCCCAGGGTTCAAGAAGATTGATATCAATAGGGATGTAACATTTGACGAAGATTAAGACTACATTAAATCCAGAAAGAAACCCGCTGAAGAACCTGAAGAAGCGGCAAAATGGAAAGAATGGAAGGATGCGATGATCGAAGAGTATCAATCGATCATGAAGAATGATGTTTGGGATGTTGTCCCAAGACCAGAAGGGAAGTCAGTTGTAACTTCCAAGTGGATATACAAGATCAAGCATGCTGTAGATGGTAGCATTGAAAAGTATAAGGCAAGATTTGTGGCTCGGCATTTATCTCAGAAAGAAGGAATAGACTATGAAGAAACCTTTGCACCTGTAGCCAGATACACTTCCATCACATCGGTACTTTCTCTAGCTACAATGATGAAATGGAAGATACACCAAATGGATGTCAAGACTGCCTTCTTGAATGTTGTAGTAGAAGAGGAAGTGTATGTGGAGCAACCACTCAGTTTTGAGACACATGACAGGGAGTCTCATGTGTGTAGATTGAAGAAAGCCCTGTACAGTTTGAAACAGGAACCTAGGACATGGTACGGTAGAATTGACAGCTTTCTATCTAGTTTGGGCTTTACCAAGAGTAAAGCATATTCCAACCTTTACTAAAAGGTGGAAGATGGAAACCCAGTGATGCTTCTACTATATGTAGATGATCTATTTGTGACAGGTATGGATGGGTTGATTTCCGATATGAAGGACTTGCGAATGATGCATTATTTCCTAGGTATGGAGATGTGGTAGACTACATATGGAATCTTACTTGGACAAGGGAACTATGTGGTAGATATCCTAAAGAGATTTGGGATGATGGACTACAAGACATTAACCACACCTATGGAATTAAACCTAAAGCTATTGAGTGATGCTTCATCAGAGACAGTTGATGCCATGATGTATCATCAGATGATTAGGTCCTTGATGTACCTAATGAACACAAGACCAGATATCTGCTTTGCTGTGAACACCTTGAGCCAATACTTGACAGATCCGAGACATGTTCACTTGACTGCTACAAAGCATATTCTGAGGTACCTGAAAGGTATGGTTGATTATGGGCTCAAGTATAAGGATGATCAGAAGATTAACCTGGAGGGTTATGTTGATTTAGATTGGGCATGCAGTGCCATCAATAGGAAGAGAACTTCAGGGTGTTGCTTTAGTATGGGATCAGGTGTGATCTCATGGTTTAGCAAGAAGCAATCCTGTGTGGCACTGAGTACAGCTGAAGCAGAGTATGTTGCAGCCTGTTCAGCTAGTTGTGAGGCAGTATGGCTGAGGAAGTTGCTATCTAATTTATTTGATCTCCAGTTAGATGATACTTGTATATACTGTGACAACCATAGTTGTGTAAAGTTGTTAGAGAATCCAGTATTCCATGACAAGTCGAAGCATATCGAGATCAAGTATCACTATATCAAGGATATGGTGCAGAGAGGACCAGTGAAACTCCAGTATGTTGTGACGGACGAACAAATAGCTGATGTGTTGATTAAGCCATTGGCTAGGGTGAAGTTTGAGTACTTCAGGGAAAAGCTTGGTGTTCTCCAGATCGAGATTCCTCCCAAGAGGAAGTGATGTGTCTGTGGTAAGCCTTTCTGACATGGTGAGAGGATTGGTTCCTTCCATGGTCGGATGTAAGAGCTTTGACATGGTGAGAGGATTGGTTCCTTGCATTGTCAGGTATATGTGTGAATGCCACATCCAGCATGAAAAAGGGTTGGCTCTATGAAGACACATCTAGTATGAAAAAGGACTAGCTCTGTCTAGACGCCACATCCAGCATGAAAAAGGGTTGGCTCTGTGAAGACACATCTTGTAGGAAAAAGGACTAGCTCTGTGTAGATGGCACATCCAACATGAAAAAGGGCTGGCTCTGTGAAGACTCATCTAGTATGAAAAAGGACTAGCTTTGAGTAGCTGCCACATCTGGTATGAAAAAGGACCAGCTCTATGATGCCTCATCTGGTATGAAAAAGGACAAGCTTTGTGATGCCTCATCTAGTATGAAAAAGGACTAGCTCTATGAAGACTCATCTAGTGTGAAAAAGGACTAGCTCTGAGTAGCTGCCACATCTGGTATGAAAAAGGACCAGCTCTATGATGCCTCATCTAGTATGAAAAAGGACCAACTCTGTGATGCCTCATCTGGTATGAAAAAGGACCAGCTCTGTGATGCCACATCTAGTATGAAAAAGGACTAGCTCTGTGATGAATCATCCAGTATGAAAAAGGACTGGCTCTGTAGAGGTTCCTATGGTGAGAAGAATCAAGAGATATCACCTATGATGATGACCTAGTGATGATCCAGATCGAGTGATGATCCAGATCTAGTGATGATGATCTAGTAGTGATGATCCATATCGAGTAATGATCCAGATCCAGTGATGATGCCCAGTGATGATCCATATCGAGTGATGATCCAGATCCAATGATGATGTCCAGTAATAATCCAAATCGAGTGATGATCCAGATCTGATGATGAAGATGACTTGAAGATGAAGATGACTTGAAGATGATGAGGACCCAAGGATGATCTAGAAGATACAGAGAAGAAGACTTGTGCTAAAAATTCTGTCGAAACAATACCTTCCTAGTTAAGAGGGAGTGTTGATGTATATGTAACTTCGGAATGTATTTCACTTGTATTTCTTATATATTGTAACCCGATGTTTATTCTGGGATGTACTTGAGTTATGTCATGCCCTGATGTTCCTATCGAGAAGGTCTATCATGTAAACAAGTCATGTCAAGTCATTGTGGGTAACCCTCCTATTGTCTAAGGGTTAAAGTCCCCACAGTTCCGAGGAACTAGGGTTATTAGACTCTCCTAGTGAGGTCAGCCCTAGTAGGGTTTTTTTCATGTCAGGATTAGTATAAATAGAGAGATGGACTCTCTATTTATCACACAACTCATACACACTCAAGTGTAGCACATAGTTGAGGAAGGAGAAGACACTGGGGCTAGACAAGAAGAAGGTTACTGCTGTCGAGAGATCACTTATTGTTTTGGGTTCTACTTTTGGTGTTGATTCTATCTCTGAGGAAGTTGCAGGGTTTTCACCATTTATGGTTTCCCCGAGGATAAAAACTGTGTTCATTGTCTCTTGTGTTTGATTGTTGTGCTTGTTATTCTCTCAATAAAGATCCTAATATAATGCTAGCTTAATGATGAAATTCTAACAAAAGGTTGGAATCTTCTTTACTCTTAGTAAATCCCAAACTGGATAGGAAGTTGTCAATCTTTCTGTACCATGTCCTGGGTTCCTGTTTCAAATCGTGAAAGGATTTCTTTAATATACACACATGAGTCTCCTTGTCGTGTGTCTCAAAACCAAGTGGTTGCTCCACATACACTTCCTCTTCCACTACACCATTCAAGAAAGAAGTCTTGACATCCATCTAGCGTATCTTCCATTTCATTACTACAGCCAGATAAAGTACTGATATGATGGAAGTGTATCTGGATACAGGTGTAAAATTTTCTTCATAATATATTCCTTCTTTCTGGGAGAAGCCACGAGCCACAAATATTGTTTTATATTTCTCTATGCTACCATCTGCAATATGCTTGATCTTGTAGATCCACTTGGAAGTCACAACAGATTTCCCCTCTGGTCTAGGGACAACATCCCAAACATCATTCTTCATGATCGAATGGTACTCCTCGATCATAGCATCCTTCCATTCTTTCTTCTCTACCTCTTCTTCATAGTTGGAAGGTTCTTTATCAACGGTGTCACATAATAGGGCTACATATCCAGAGCAGGACCTAGTTCTCTTCCTTTCTCTGTGTATTTCTTCTGGATCCCCATATCTTTCTGCACCTTGGATAACCTCTCATACCCATGTAGATTTCATCTTATGAGGATTCTTCTCCTGAGATGGATGTACAGGTTCCTGAGGTTCTTCCATTTCTCGATCCTCTTCTGGATTTGCTTCATTTATTGTTGTATTATGGATTATGGGTACTTCTATTTCTTCAGAGTCTTCAAATGGTCTCTTTTAGGATTTGTTGTAAGCTGAATCTTTGTCAAATGTTACATCTATGATAATGTCGATCTTCTTGAATCTTGTGAAGTATATTCTATAAGCTTTCGAGCTTTCACTATATCCCACAAATATACCCTTCTTTCCAGAAGGATCTAACTTTGTCCTCTTTTCTTTTGGAATGTGAATGTATACTAGACATCCGAATATTCTGAGATGGTTGGCCTCTGGTTTCTTTATGGATAAGACTTCTTCAGGTGTTTTTTTCTTGAGTACTCTGTGTGGAGTACGGTTATGTACATACACAGTTGTCCTAGCAGCTTCTGCCCATAGATGCATGGGAAGATCTTGAGCATGAAGCATTGCTCTTCCAGCTTCCATGATCATTATATTCTTCCTTTCTGCAACCCCATTCTATTGTGGATTTTTTGGAGTGGTCAACTCCCTCTTAATCCCTGAATCTCTAAATAATTCTTTGAATTCATTTGATGTGAATTCTTCGCCATTATCTGATCGAAAGGTCTTGATATTCTTTTATGTGCGGTTCTCAATCAAGGCTTTGAATTCTTTGAACTTGTTGAATACTTCATCTTTGTTCTTCAAGAAGTATATCCATGTATTTCTAGAAAAATCATCAATAAAAGAAACATAGTACACATACCCACTTAATGAACTAGACGACATTGGCCCGCATAAATCGGAGTGAATGATTTCCAAGATTCTTTTTGCCTTGCTCTCGCTACTTGGAAATGTCTTCTTTATGTTCTTTCCTTTTGCACATCCTTTGCAGAAACCATCATGTTTTGTTTGTATTTCTTGAAGACCTTCAAAATCTTTTCTTGCAAGTGGTAGTGCCCTATAGTGCACATGTGCAAGCCTTCTATGCCAAAGTTAATTTGTCTCTATGGAGTCATGGACTAAGGCTTGTTCTGGATGGCCCTTCAATTTGTATAGTCCTCCTTCTTGTTCTCCAATCACTACTACATCATCTATATTTTTTCCTTTTGGACACATAAAGACTTGTCCATCTATATATGCAACACTCATGCCTTTTGCATCCAATGCAGAGATGGAGAGAAGGTTCTTCTTTAGTCTTGGTACAAATAGGACATCCTTCATCTTCATAGACTTTCTAGAATATAGTTTATAAGAGGATTCACCACTACCTTTTATTGCATACAAGTAGTCATCTCCAAGTTTCACTTTGTGAGGTGACTCATGTTTGGAAAGTTTCACAAAAGATTCCTTGAATCCTGTAATATGTTTGGAAGCCCCACTATTAATGAGCCAATCATTGCTTCCATGTGTAACAGTCCCTGTGAGGTCAGAAATCAGAACATATTCTTCTTCACTAGAAGAATCTTCACTTTCTTATTTGGATTTCTTTCTGGGAGGTCCATCATCCTCTGCAATGTGAGCATGATGTCTTTTCTTGCTTTCCTTCTTCTTGTGAGAGCCATTTTTGTTTCTAGGACATTCTCTATCATAGTGTCCTTTCTAATCACATGTATAGCATCTAGTTTTAGAAAAAAATTTAATTAGATCTTCTAATATTAATTTTTTGGTGAGAAGGCTTGCCTTTGTGATAATTTATTCTGCTACTCTTGGAGTGTACTGTGAGAGCTTGATCTTCACTTCCCATATTTTCTTCTTGAGCTACTATTCGAGCTTCTTCTTGTGAGAATTCCTCCCATAGTCTATTGAATTTGAATAGCTTCTTTCTGGCACAAATCCCTTGAATAAAGTATTCCCATGATATAGGGAGGCCATTCAAGGTGGTCATCACAATTTCTGCATTCTCAACTTCTTCATCTACTAATTCAAGTTATTCCTTGATCTGAGAGACCCTTGTGAAGTATGACTGTATGGTCTCCACATTTGGAATCTTCACATTCTTCAACTGGTTCCTCAAAGTCATCTTCCGGTTTATGTTCTTCCCTTCAAATAGCTTGGTCAGGGCATCAAACATTGCCTTAGGTGTCTTTATGGAGGACACATGTGGTATGAGGTGATCCTTAACTGAATCAACAATAATCCTCTTAGCCATGAACAATTTATTTTGTGTAAGGCCTTAGCCTCATCTCCCTCTGGAACTGGAAACTCTTCACTGATGTAAGAGTCCAACTCATTTTCTTCCAGGACCAGGGAGATCCTATACTTCCAGGCTCGGAAGTTATCAGATCCCTCAAGTTTTTCATCAAGATTGGTGTGATGAGACATCTTAATAGAGAACCTCAAATGGAAATACAAAAGATTTATATCTTACCAATTTGAGAAGCTGAAAAAATGGATTTGGAGCTGATCTTCTGTAATGCTGGTTTTCTGGTTCCGAGGTAGATTAGGGTTTGACTTTCACGGATTTCTACCCAACCAAAAACCTTGAATTTTGTCTCTAAACTTCGATTTTGAGGAGAAGAGTAATCCTATCCTGGACTCACTCAAAAATTCCTCTTCAATGAAAAGCCTGAATTTCCCGATGTAGTGGTAGGTCAAAAACTGAAAGCGCTCAAAATCAGATTCTGCTTCGATAGAAAGATGCGCCCTTCAATGGAGGCTCATCCTAGCCTCCTTTTGCTGATGGATTGTGGAGAGAGATCCAAAAAGTAAGAATCCCTAGCTTCTGCAGCTGTACAGTTTCTTCTTCTCAAGTTAGCTCTAATACCATGTTAGATTTTTATCTATTTCAACAATATGATCTTAAGATCTTTACTGAGAGAATAACAAGCACATCAATCAATCACAAGAGACAATAAACACAAATATTTTCCTTGGGGAAACCATAAAGGAGAAAACCCTGCAACTTCCTCAAAGATAGAATGAGCCTGCAACTTCCTCAGAGATAGAATGAGCACCAAAAGTAAAACCCAAAGATACAAAGATGAACTCTTGACAGCAGTTGTCTCTCTCTCTCTCTTGTCCCAACTTCTTCTCTCTCTCTCAGTTATGTGCTACAACTGAGTGTGAGTGACTATGTGATAAATAGAGAGGCTCACTCTCTATTTATATTTGTTTCTGACTTGACATTAACTCACCAGGGCCAACTTCTCTAGGAGAGTCTAATAACCCTAGTGCTCCATAACTGCGGGGACTTTAACCCTTGATCAATAAGGAGGGTTACCCTCTATGAATTTACATGACTTGTTTACATTAATGATTCTCCCGATAGGAACATCAGGGTATTACATGACTCAATTACATTACTGATACTTTTCGATAGGAACATCGGGGTACAATACATAAGATATACAAGTGAATACATTTCGAAGTTACCAATACATCAACACTGATGGTCCCCTACAACCATCTTTCACTAATATATTTTAGATTGCATGGATTCCTCCCTCCATCCATCAACCAATATTGCATTCATCTTATATTATTAAAACTCAGATATGGAAATAGGACCAAATCCATGCATAGAATATTTCCAATCTAACAACCGGTGCGCTCAACTTGGCACTCAGAAAACTATTGGACCAAAACATACATATCTTACTTATATAGAAATACTTTTTGATGAAACGAAAGGTGATCCTTAATAGAAATGATGTTCCAGACACAATGGAATAGGCCCCAAAGAAAAAAAAATGAACAAAGAGTGGTGAACCATACCATATGGTTGTTCCCCTCATAGTATCGTAGAGACATAGTTACAGTTTTTTAAGAAGAGAAAGAAGATCATAATGAATATCATCTTGGACTTGAATCCTACAGAATCCATTATTATTGTAACCATATTATGACATACAATAATCAAACATATAGATAATTCAATTCAGCCACCTTTGCACACCATCATCATAATAATATGTTAAAACATAAATACAATCATATGAAAAATACTTGCCTCAATATATGGGCAATTGGCTACATTAGGATGACTTTCCTCTCAATCGTAGACACCGTCAAGACTTACTCGCATGAACAGGTCACCCCTGAGCTGATACCATGGATCCACATGTAAAGAAACACTTAGTATAGCAACTCTCAGAACTACCTCTTCTAAGAACCACAATGCTTCCCACTACTACTTTCATGTCCACCTCCACTTCCTATGGGATATGGCCTAGCTCGCCATTCCCATTTCCTAGCTTCCTATGTGAGAACTTGGACTAGTAGAGTGATAGAATGGAAGAAAATGGAAAACAACTAGACTAACTCTTAAGTCTCAATAAACTCCCAATCCTACCAACATTCCCAACATTGATAGATAGCACAAGTCACATGGTCCAAAGCTCAAGATTAACTTCAATAAGGAGAGGGCATATTATAGCACAAGGAGGCCAACTCTAACCAAAATGGATAAAATCAAATTAGAGAGAGGTAAGGTTTAATATTTATTAAGGATAATTAACTTGAATTAGTGGAGTGGTGGCTTAGGGAAAAGATCCACTTTCCTGAATCAACACCATGAGGAGGAGTTACCAAAAACTGAGTGGAGCCATGAAGAGCACATGGAGGCACAATAATGCATAAAGGGGATTAAAATACATCAAGGATGGTGAAATAGGTGAGAGAGGGAATCCAATAGGGTCATAAGTATCATGGAAGCATAAAAATATGATCATCAATGCATAGTGTAAGAGTGGAAGCTAGAAAATAGCTTACAACCCCTAAAAACTAGTGTTATAGCGGATTTCACCACACTAGGTGAATCACACATTGTATGGCCTTCCCCTATCCTGCTGCAGACTCATTAGCCCCTATGGACCACTTTTTATCTTTTGATGTATCCTTGATCATCCCTAAAAACATTAGAAAAGTGATATACGCGACTATAGAGGGAATATCCGCGTATGTACGTAGTTATGCACGTAATATGCGCTCGAAGCCTGCCCCATTACACCCTATTATCACCACTGGTCCCTTCACCAAATGGGGGCTCTATTTTATGGATTGCAACCCAACTTCGGCTGGGGGGCACCATCTTATCATAGTGGTTGTTGATTACTTCACGAAATGGGCAGAGGCAACGCCTACTGTAAAATCCGACGGTGAGACAGCCGCTCACTTCGTATTCAACCAAATCATTACTTGGTTCAGGATTCCGAGAGAGCTTGTCACTGACCATGGCTCACACTTTCAGAACCGCATGATGGAAGATTTGGCATCCAAGCTAGGGTATAAGCAAGAGCATTCCTCTTCTTACTATCCTCAAGCGAATGGACAGGTTGAAGCAGTGAACAAGTCACTTAAGTCCATTCTCCAACGAACCATTGCACAAAGCATGACGAATTGGCATATTATGTTATACCCTGCTTTGTGGGTATATCGAACCACAGTTAAGACTGCCACTGGTTTTTCTCCATATCAGCTTGTTCATGGAGTGGACTCGATATTGCTGGTTGAATGTGAGATTCCTTCGTTGAAGTTAGCCATGGAACTCTTACCAGACACTTCACCTTTGGAGGAGCGTTTGGTTCACCTTGAGCAACTCGATGAGCAGCGCCGAGATGCCTTGGTGACTCTAGAGGTTAATAAGTGTTGCGTGAAGGCCCAATACGATAATTCTGTCCGTCCAAGAGTGTTTAGTGAGGGAGACTTGGTCCTTTTGTGGGACCAATCGAAAGAACCCTTGGGGGCAGGGAAGTTCAATCCTATGTGGCGTGGTCCTTACGTGGTCAAGCATGTCTTAGAGAAGGGTGCCTATGAGTTAGTGGATTATGAGGGGACAGCCTTGGCAGAGCCTAGAAATTGGCTCTACCTTAAAAAATACTATGCATGATCTTTAGCCAAGGCTGTTTGTTGTATATTATTGTACAGCTTTTTTGCATAGTTAGGTCTTGTTTATCGTGATCGGGTTTGTGATTAGTTTCCATTTCTTGTGGCAGATGTCAATGGAATCTTCCACCTACATAGGATTCACAGATGGTGCAAGCCATCACACTCAACACTCAGCCTCAGCTGCTTGGGTGATTTATACTCCTATGGGTCGAGTACTATCTTCAGGAGGTGTATGTCTACGGCCATCTTCCAACAATGTTGCTGAATATAGTGCCGTTATTGAGCTTCTACGGGATGCCATCTCGCATGGTGTTCTCTCTCTGGAGGTACGTCTTGATTCGGAGTTAGCAGTGTCACAGCTCAATGGTTTGTATCATGTTAGAGATCTGACGTTATTGAGGAGATTCCTACAGGTAAGATTGTTAGAACGGCAATTTGAGAGTATTACATATATACACATTCCAAGAAATTATAATCAAGTTGCTGATTCATATGCTAACTACGTGTTAGATTGGCATTTGTCTCATTCATAGTAAATTAATCATAAACACATTTTTACACATGTAAATAAATAAACTGATCACCATAAAACTTTTTTATATATACATCAAAAATGTGGTAATACATAGTGTCATAATACAAAAGTGGAGCTTCCAAAGCTTCCATCATATACACGGTAGTACAAAATAGATATGACCCTAGATGTCTAGTACTGTGGAGGAGGATGGTTGTGATCATGATATGTCACTACGGCTCTAGCTAGCCGTCGGAATAAGCGCACCCATGCGCGTGGTACACCCACCACCTGTCGCTGCATGGCCTCAGGCAAGTCCTCGACTTGCGCCATGGGAACCCTGTGAGTCAGTCGCACGAACTTGGTATGAATGTTTTGGAGCATTCGCTCTGCATCCACACCAGTGATGTCGTCTCCTCTTCCCCTCCGTCTATGATGTGGAAAGCCCTCTGGTCACCGTGGTCCCACATCTGCACATGAATGGTAGATGTCACTATGTATTGTCACCCAAAAGCATGTCTTTTTGGTTTCACATAATCAAGAAAACACAAAAAAATTAAATAATTCAAAAATTTTAAAAAGAGTGAGGGTTGAGATTCGTTACCTATGTCTGCGAATGCTGATCCTGGTGGCAATGGCATGTCCGGATCCCCCCGAAAATCTATCCCTGCATAGGGGTAGTCCTCTATGGCAACAATCTGTCGCCGCCACCATGTGAAGAAGTCGGCTGGATAGGGGTTGGCCACCCTACCACCCCCCAGTCTGCGCATCGCATCTGCCCAACGTCGTTGGGCCGGATCTCGAACCCCGTGGAGAGGAACATCCACTCTAGGGCTCAATCCTAGAACCCACTCGAAGAAGAACATGCTCAGTATGCTGCTGAACCTGAAGTTCCGTATCCTACTTGCCTTACACTCACTGAGCTGATGTTTCATGTTTCCCAGTAGTGTAGTACTCCAGTTGTATATGGTCAGTGTCATACACTCCACCGCATAGTACATCTGTGCTCGAGAGGCCTAATGGAGTGATGTTATGCCTTCTATCCTGCCCAGTGTCAGTAGAATGGCCTTTAGGCCCAGCACCTGTATAGCATTGGTGGGAACTTGACTCCCCACCTTCTCAGTATCTGGGTAGCAGTACACTGCTATGTACTCATCGATAGTAATCCCATGACCTGGCCCACCTCCCCTCGTCTAGATAGACCTATGATGAAATAGATATCCTCCACCTAAATGGTGAGTGACATACCATCTATCCGGAAATACTCTGATTCTGGATCCCAATAGTCTACCAGCATCTGTAGCAGCTCTGGTTTGGCCCTCAAGCCACTTAGGCACTAGAACTTATAGAGTCCACATGCACGTAATACTTGTTGAGCCCTTACATCGGCCTATACAGCCTCCTCTACTTCACCATGCTCACGTTCTCGCCATTCAAGCACCATCCTGCATGAGAAATTGACCAAATGTCCATTAGATTACTTTAAAAATCACTTGCGCGGCGTCATACGTGGCTGTTTTATAAACAGCCGCGTATGTATGCGGTTTCTAGCCCCTTTTCCGCGTATAGCCAGCCCTATACCCGGAAAAAGCTTCGATACCCGCATGGGCCGTGGTGCTCATGTAAGTTTGGCCTTAACTAGCTCATTTGACCATGAAAACTTGAAAAAATTGTATTGAAATGCAAGCTGAGAACATGAGTAAGTACCTGGAAGAAACGGTTGTGAATTCCGCCGGCTGGATCTCCTGGAATTTGCAGTTGAAAATCAGAGCTCCAATGGGTAAAAGTTTCAAATGATTTCTATTTTTTACTATTTATAGAAAAAATTTCAAATATTTGAAAAATTTTACCCCCTTTTCTATAGTTTTGTCAGTTTCTAACCATTTTGGACTGTTTTTGACATAATTTGTGATGTAGAAGACCATTTACAGTGCCGTTTCAGCCTTTGGATTGACCCGTTTGTGCCCATTTCAGGTATCATGTCTACACTGACATATAGGTTAGGTTCACCACCATTTGCATTTTGCATGACCTTATGACCATGTCACTATATCCTTAGGTACGAACCCACTCTATTGTGTCACAGAACCTTCTTGCTGCTTTAGAAGTGGCATAATATGAGTGGTAGAGCCTCACCTTACATGGGTACCCTAGTTAACGCCTTATTTGTATTTGGTGCCCATGCCGATGTTTCTCCTTTTTAGGGTGTGGGAGTCCGTTGTATAGTATTTCCATGACATTTCGCAAGAGCCTCATACTCCTCTTGATCTTATGCTGGCCATGTTCCCTCTGGACTCCCTTGTATCAAGTTGTGAATGCATTATCATGAGCTTTTCCTGTCTTATTGAGCTTTATGCCGACTCCCCTGACATTGCGTTTCAGACATATAGCCCGAGCTTGTCTAATGTCTAGCCATGCAGAGCCATTTTGTATATCCTTCGCAGCTTGATTTCCCTTTTTACCGGGAGGGGATTTTCCCCTGAGTGTCAATATCCTACATATGTGTCCTTGCATTGAGCATAGGTATGTTTCACTACATGGAGCTAGTTTGTTTTCCCTTATGACACTCGTCTCCTCCTAGTTTGTAACTATAAAGCTAGTTTATTCTTTTTTCAAGCTTTTCAAATAACTGAAAAAGACCAAAAAAATCAAAAAACCAAAAAGATGGACAAGAAAAGATATTATCTTTGGCAGCTGTCGAGTCGTGTCGCCTTCGAACAGAGCACTGTATATCACATCCGTTGGTTGGGTTATAGTTTGAATTTAGGAGTTGTACTCGTTTATCTGAGTTTATCTCCACTGACTGGTTATGCTTCCAGTTCCTATGGAGCCTCTATTGATGCCTCCTACGTCATAGAGATGTCCCAGGTTTTATATCAAGTCTATGCTGCCTTTTTTCAGTCGCCATACGCCGTTATGCTCTTGTTCGAAGGAAGTTGAAACTGAGTCGGCCATTCCTTAGTTATCTTGACTTTGCATGTCGGCCATTCCCGGTACAGTTACTAGTTCGTGCACCTTATGATCGAGTCCTTCCACATTAGACAGCTTTGCTGAGTACCTCATGTTGGATGATGGGGGATGCCTTAATGCCCTCCTTCCAGCGGATTTCATCCCATCGACTTCAGATTATTTATTCTGGGATTGGAGTTTAGAGTCATTTTGAGTGCCTTGAGACTTGCAGTCATCAGTGGCAGTTTTGGGAATACATCAATGTCCCCTGATCGATGGATTCTCTCAAGTGTTCGACCTCAACACATTTATTCACACTTGTTAGTTTGCACTCTAGTACCTTGATTCCCATTTTCATTATCGGTGGGTGATCTCGCATCTGTTAACGGTATACATCAATGACCGGTAATCAGACGATGGACTACTATGTTCAACCTCAACACCTCTATTCGCATAGTAGGACATGTACTCGTAGCGGTTTGTGTAGAAGACCTTCTAGATTGGTGGCATCTCTTATATGCTACCTCCTTGATCATGCTAGTGTTCATGAGATTTCAGCTCTCGTGACTTGTTCCAGTATATGTCAGACATTTCTAGCCACTATGGAGATCTTGATCGATTGTATATCTTCAGCCTTTGTGGAGATCATGGTCCTTTGTATATCTTCATCATGGAGATTCTGATCTATGTATATTGTACATGGCGATGACCACATATGTTCTATCATGTTTCATGCCTATTCATGGCCATTGTACTCTTATGTATCCGGGACTGCTAGATGTATTTGCAGATTATATGCAGAGTTGTATTATGCTATTATGCTGATTGGGTGGCTGCTCTTCCATTTGGGTACCTTCATCACTTCATTTCTGGGATGGACTTATAATGTATTTTGGCCATCGCATAACCCCTCTGACCTCACACATTAGGGGGATCTGTTATAGCGGATTTCACCACACTAGGTGAATCACACATTGTATGGCCTTCCCCTGTCCTGCTGCAGACTCATTAGCCCCTATGGACCACTTATTCTCTTTTGATGTATCCTTGATCATCCCTAAAAACATTAGAAAAGTGATATACGTGGCTTTTTCCCCGATAACCGCGTACATACGCGGATATTCCCTCTATAGTCGTGTACATTGGGATGTGTGTATAGTCCAAAGCATTTTGGAGTTTTCCTTGACTTGGATCTGACTCATATGACTCGTAGCCTTCCATATGCCTTGATATCGCATGGATTCGACCTTTCAATACCCCTTTGAAAAGCTATATAAGGAACCCCTTGGTACATTGAAAGCAGAAGAGAGCATTGAGAGTAACGAAACTATAGCCCATTGTTGCCAGAACTTATGCTTGAGTCTGCATCCCTTTGTCCCTTGGAGCACTGTTGTGTTCTTCCCAAGATTACCTTTTGCTAGTAAGCTTGATATCGAAGTGATGGAGGATTGAGGTGGTGGAGGCCCAAGTGGGGGATTCAGTTTCTCCGGTTCGCAAACGTGTCGTCAGAGGTTGTCACTTGTAATATTTGATTCATATTAATAGAAATATCTTTTCCTGTCCAGTAATGTGTATTTGAATGAATATTGTATCCATTGGAATATGTCAAATGATTTTACATTATTGATTATATATGCTAGAATAGATCTAACACCATGAAATATAGTATGCTTGTATTGTTTACTTGTTGTTGAGGATGTGCTATAACAATTCAAGCTGAAGATTGGAAAGCTCAATGGGTATCTACTTCAACCGTCCGGAATAAGGTACGAGGTTCGATCCTTTAGTGTTAGATGTTTTTATTTCTATTGCATATTGGAAAAGATTGATTTCTGGAGTCTAGCTGTCTGTTGTGGTACCCCAAGCCATAGGAATTTCTCTCTGTAACAACTAGTAAAAGGGATCATAAATGATTAAAAGCACTTAAATGTGAGGGAATATCTTCCCAAGGAGGTATCCTTGGTCGAGAGGGGCCCACTAAGGTGTGCAAAATATGTATTATTAACTCCATAGTCCATAAATATTGAGAATATGGTACGATGTACAAGGTTTGGGTGGCCAACATTATTAGTCTCACCAAGGTGCAAATATGAATTGGGATGGACAAAATTAAGCCAACAAAAAGTTGTAAGGTGCTAGGGATGTCCCCATCTCCCCTCACTTTGTGGAATCCATGGTCCCCCATACTCTTTTAGTTTCCTTTGTTGATCCAGTTGTTTATTTAATCAATAGTAACAACATTCAAAGATAGCGATGATGCTAGTAATAACATTAACATTAATACTAGGGACAAATTCCAAAGTCACGTTATAAAACAAATAATCACAAGTACTTAATCACGTTAATCATTCAAACGATCATAATTCCACAATCATATAAAATATCATAAGTCCATAATGCAAAAGAACATAAGTCACATGAAAGATCATAAGTGTGAGGATTAACAATTGGGGTATTACAATTATTTAACTAGCACATGGTTTGAATATGAGGACAAAGTGTTACAATGTTCACTAGTGGGGCATTGGCCTTCAGCGCCCCATTAGGAATAAATAAATAAATGCATTTACATATATTTTTTGTTGCAATGATATGGGTTAGAAATGAGGGGCATTACATCTTCTCCCCCTTTAAGACAACATTGTCATCACTGTACCTTTTCTTTCAACTTCTTGCTTCCTGCATGCACAACAACTTTATTTCCAATTTTCCAATTGTGCATGTTGTCTTCACAACATAATCAAATTTCTAATATATTCTTGAGGTGTCTTCAAGGTATTTTGCATCCAAATCCATCTGTGATCTACAAGAAATAGACAAAGGTTTCTCCAAAGAAAAATGTAACATGTAGACTGTTGGCTAATTTTCCTAACTCTCACAACCCAAGTTTAGCAACAACACAACACCAACAAAACACCCCAAGACATCGGCCCAATGGAGAAAGCTCGGTCAGAAACACCTGCGAGGCAGGTGTCGTATCACCTAAGATATCTTAATGTGTAACTTCTAGAACCATGTTTCTGCAGTGATAACAATCCCTTGGCATGCGGCCAAGGCGCTCAATAGAGTTGAGAGGATGGAATCTCTTACTACCCGACAATGGCGCAACAATGCAATACAAATGATGTGTGACTCAACCTTGTCCTTATCAACTTAACAACTGGTGCAACAGTGCAACGCAACTGATTCCTTAATATTAAATGAAAACGTGGCGATTGTATTACAACTTAACAATATTTTAACATGAATAATAAACAGTGCTCGATAATGCTTTAGTCATTCATTCATTTACTGTTGTTATCATTGTTTTGGAATTCATTCAAACAATAACGGTAACAATGTAAGATAACCAAACATTCAACATTAACCATTAAGCATTCAACCATTCACATTCAACATTCATCGACACAGGAACTAACGTGAAAACCCATCCGAGAAAAATCACCATTGTAACACCCCGGTTTTGACCCCGTTTACATGATGTATATAATGTAATTAATCATGGTGAGGAGCTAAAGGCAAAAGCCCCACCATCGATTCGATTGTGTATGTTTCGGCAATAGGGGTAGTTTCTGATGGTATATCATGCTATTTGGCACATTATACTTTGGCATCATGTAAATACACACATCAATTAAAAATAAACCCACAACCAGCTACAACAGTGCAACGTTAAAATGAAAAGGGCATGATTCCAAAGGATAAGGGTGGGGGATGTCAAACCTTAGTCTATGGGGGGAAACCCATGTGTTACCACCTTGTTTGATTTGCCATCTTCCCTTGTCTCATCCAACCGCTTTAATGTCTTGTTTTTGTTAGTTGGGGCAGTTATTGCTGAGTGGTGGTGGGTGTGGCTGGACTGTCAGTCCTTGCCCACGTTCCCACTCCACCAGCAGACTCTCCTCTTCATGTCACATGGGGGCAAAAGAAACACTCACTCCACTCTCCCACGATTCCACCCTCCAGAGGATTTGGTCTTTCTCATTTTCACGTAGAGAGGGGTTCGACTTCCTCATGTGCACCGTTTGGGGGTATTCTTCATCGACTGATCACCCTCATGCAAAGGTTTTCTCTCTCTCCCCTTCTCACACACGAGAATTCTGCATTGGTTTTCCTCACACAGGGAGTGGGTGAAATCGTGGCTGTCACTCAGGATTTTCAAGTGCAGGAGCCATTCACGCTTGGGGCTGTCTGCCTCTATGTTCCATACCGGTTTTGGTGGTATGTATATGTCTCCTTGTCGATTGTGGTCATGTATGCTATCTACTGTGGTCTGCATTTGTCTTTTCCTCTGTCCACGTTGGGAGTTTGACTTCTCCCGTGTTTTGGGACTATGTAAGGTCGCCCTAGTTTTCATTGTGTGTTGGGATGTCGATTCGCCCTGGTTTTGGGTTGCTTCTTGGTTGCTGAGGCTGCAAATGTCATTTGGGTGTTGTTGCTGAGTTGTTTTGTCCACGCTAGGGCCAAGAACAACTTTGGAGTGTGGTTGGACCTAAGATGTGTTTCACCTTTTGTTTGGGGTTGTCACCCGATTGACTTTGCCTTCTTCACAGAGCTGTGAATGGGTTGTTTTTCTGCAGTATGTAGTGGTTGGTCTTCAGACTATTGAGAGTGGGATTAGAGGCTAGGTATGCATGAGAAGACTGGTGATGAGGCCACCAGCTTGGAATTTAGCCTATCCTAGCTCCTTGATGACCTGGTAAAACCCTACTATGTGGGTTTGGCTAATTGGTGTACCTTGGCTATGTGTAAGCCTGCATTGACCCTTATTCCTTGAGGAATCATGCCCAGCTTGGGGGTGGCATTGTTGCTAAGAGATTGATGAGCACGCTGGCCTATGGTTGGGTGGAACGTTGCAGCGACGTAGCTGGTTGCGGGGCGAGTTCTTCATTAATAGATAAGTAGTTCTGATTGTTTCATCTCTGCAATTATATCTACTGTTCCATGAATTATGATGAACATGTTAAATGCTGGAATGTGTGTGTTGCTTCCGCTGAATGTTGAGTAAATGTGTATTCTTCTATGTTTTATGCATCTTAGTATGCATCATGTTAAGCTTTTTAATATCAGCATTTATCCCTGTTTGTGTTCATGGGGTTGTTTGCCTGTTTGTTTGGTGTTAGTAGCGTCCTCTTCACCGGTCAGAGGGTTGGGGACATTACAGAGTGGTATCAGAGCTCATGTTGTAGCATGGGCCTGAATGGGCCATGAAAAATGCAGTGACAGAAGCAGAATTTCTTTCTGCCCAACAGAGATCAAAGGTTGATGACAGAAAACTTCCACAAAAATTTGCCTAAGTGTTTGAACTGTCGGTTCATCAGAACACTTAGTGGGAAGGACTTCCAATGTAGTAGAAGAGCTAGGCAGAAGCATAATCGATAGAGGACAGTTGGAAGGAAATTGCGGAAAAAATTTCTAAGTTTTCATCGGCTGTCGGCAGAACTTAGTGGATGTGGGAGCTGCTGTTTCGACGAAGATCAGCCAAAGGCCACCGAAACATTGGCTCAATGTAATTAAAGAAACATCCGATATTGACTTTTGGTGCCAATGGAATTTAGTTGTTTGGACCGTAGATGCCATCGACGGAGAATAGTTGTTGGGTTTGCTGACACATAGTGCTTAATGGTTCCAACCACCGACATATGCTATGTTCCGTAAAAGAAGAAGAGAAAAATTTTGAAAAATTTTGAAAAATTTGTCTAAGTGTTGAAGACCATCGGCGATCGACAAAAGACAGTGGTTTGGATCGCCGATACTTAGTTGATCGAGAGCCCACCATTGCAGATGGCTAAACAACTACACATCCGATGAGTAAGGCCTTCGATCGCCGACGCCATGAAGAAAGTTCAAAATTTTTCTAAGTAATGAAAACATCGACCATCGGTAGCAGAAAGTGTTTCGTGTGCCACCGTTTTGAAAGCCTAGAGCACTAGCCTTCTGATGAGAAAAGACTCCCGATACCGACCAGGTCATACCTTAGCAGATTGGGTCGTCGATCGGGAGAAGATCGAAGATGGTGGGCCGCCATTGCGGCTGTTGATGGAACTATGTCGCCAACAAAAGAAGAGAATTGAGCCGATCAAGTGGCGAAAGGGAAGACTGAAGGGAGAAAATTTCAAAATTTTTCTAAGTCCGGGAACCATCGGCCATCGACGATAGTTAGTGGATAGAGCTTCCGACAGCCGATGAGTGATGATCCGCGGAACCCATAGTGTGATCACTACCTGCCATTGCAGTTGTCTAATGGACTATCCTTCTGAAGGTTAGAGGATTCGATTGCCGATGCGGTAGTGCTTAGTGCACCCGACCGCTGATGAATAGCGGCAAAATTTAGTTGTTTGGACCGCCGAAACGTCGGATTGATAGTTGGAATGAGATCTGATTCTGCAAAGAGGAAATTTTGAGTGTTCAGTGGGATTCCTCAACAGATTTCAGCAAATTTTCAGTGGGATTTTCAGCTGTTTTCACAGGGATGAAAAGGACAAAAATGGCAGCGATCTTATGTTCCAGATTGCGCGAAAATCAAAGATTTACAAAAAAAAAGAAAATTCTGTGTTTTGGGCAAATTAGTCAAACCCAGAATTCATAAAAGATAAATGGTGCATCGAAAATGAAATCCACAAGTTATTGAGTGTTCCTCGTTGTATGCACTGGGTTAGCCCAATAGAAAAGTTTTCCAGAACCTTCCTAGACTTGCTCCTACAGGTGGTTGAAGTTGGCGCCCAAACCAAAATACAGTTGTGTGTAAAAATGCAGAGATTTGATGAAAATATTCATTTTTAGAAGTGGTGTGGTTTCCACACCCGAGGTTGGAATGAAGCATGTGGATAGGCGTATGAAATATTATCCAGTAGGGAACAAGGGAAAGCCACTAGAGTTTGAATGAGGAGCAGAAAAGTAATAGTGGTTGTTTTGACAAGCAATGTTGCTGTCAAATGGACAAATCTGGGAAATTGCATGCCCAAAGGTAGCAAGGACTATGAAGTAAACCAGTTGTTGTGTGGAAGAGGAGTTCCATTCGAGGATGTGGGACTTGAAAAGGGAAGTTTTCTTAAACCCTATCTTGCTGATTATAACTACATTTCCTAAGTTTTATAGCTAAAATGTATGAGGATATGCTTTGCATACATAAGATAGTAAGGATTATACATTTATAATGAGCCACTAATGATAATCATTGCATTGGTGTTGGCATTAGTGGAAAAACCAATGACAACATGGAACTAGCTGAATATGTTGCTGATGCTAATGAATGTGACTAGCAACCCTCTAGAGAAAGGGAGGAGGCAACATGTCCATAAACAAAAGTTGGTGAGCAAATTCTGCAATCTCCTACAAAGGACCAACCAAATTGGTCATGTCAAGGGTGTAAGTAGGACCCATGAAGGTAAGAGTTTGATTATGACAAATTCCAAGGAGTGGTAAAGGTAAGAGACCTCATACCATGTGGATATTTGAATATAGGAAGGTGTTATGCCCAAGGAAAGTAAGTACTGATGATCTTGATTATAGTAATGAATCCTATATGAAGTAGTCATGGTTAGGCCATGCATGGTATGTTGAATGCATAGTATTCCTGAATCAATGCAAGGTAGCATTGAATGGATATGCATTAAAAATATTTTTATGAATCTTGTAGTCATGCATTGAACAGATGCATATGAAGGGTGTGAGTGACTGATTGCATAAGTATAGGTGCAAATGTTGTGATGTATTGCATGAATGCATTGAGATGAGTGCATGTGATATTATGAATAACTAATGACTGAAATGATGAATTGATGACAATTCAGGAACCATTTCAAAGGCTATTATGAATGCAGGATAGTAAGTGCATAAAGAGGATAGTCATGATCAATTGGCTGCCAGAAATGCTCTCTGGAAGAGCAAGGTGGTACAAATGATATGCTTGTGAAGTAAGGAGTATCTAAACATTTCATTTAATTGCATGAATGCTGTGACTATACCTTGCAAATGTTAGTATGATAATGATTGCATGAAGTAAATGAGTTTTGGTAATATTGATGTGATTAACAGCTGGAAGTATTTGAATTTTATAAATTCGGAAAATGCTTCAGTGATGGTTGTAGCAATGAAAAGGGTATATGCATCCAGACTTACCAAGTGCTTGGTTGATTGAAGCTCAGGTTTTAGGTAGATTATTTATAGCATGGCAATGAGAGTAAGACCATGACTAATGACGGAATCTACCATGTGAAAGAGCCAAACCTTATGAAAAGAGTCTTATGGTTGTAAAGCTAGTTGGTATGCATAATGGGTTGTTAAATTTGAATTGTGAATTTCGGATTTAAGAAATTGCTGACAACTACTAATCGCTATTGGATTGCATAATATTGGGTCATGAGGACGCATTGTAAGTGGGTATTCATATTATGCTAGAAGCATAAAATTATAATGGGCATAGTAGTGCTACTTACAAGAGACCCACAATTGAGGATCACCTTGTTGCCAAGAAAATTAATTTATGTAGTAGACAGAGTTGCAAATTCTTATTGAATTTAATTACTAGTGTCATTGCTTGGTTATGGAACAATCAATTTGGATTGTATTCTCAGATAATGATTGACTGTTTGGCTATTTGATGAATGTGCCAGGGGTACACACTGCAGGAGGATCATGTGTGATGGCCTGTAGGAGCCAAACTTCATGGGAAGGTTTTCCCCTATCTTGGAAATGGGTTTCGGGTGAAACTCCATTGGACATTTTGGAAATGTCTCATCTGCACTACATGTTTGGTAGCAACATGAGTGAGATGGTATAGATTATGTCGGTAAGACATGTGTGGATATAAAATGTAAAAAGGAGTTGGGATGGCTAACCAAGGGACTGTCAACTCAGAGAAGGGAGCCCTATTCCTCCTTAACGAAGGAATACTTCGTCGGCAAATGGATAAGTGTTATGTGACCCTTGCTAAGAATATGCATGTCAAATTATTAAAATTCCATATGCAGAACATGTTTTGATTTTATTTCCATTATGATTGATTGCTTGAGTATAAATAGGACCTACATGGTTCACATCGGAAAGGGGTGCACACTTTCCCGATGTCAAGTCATGAAAGGGTTTTCAATATTGATTACACCCTAGGGGGTGGACACACTCCTGGTGTCTCAATACTTGATAGTGAATGATATGAAATATGATTACAGTTTTAGAGTAATAACACTGATGAGTTTGCTTATATTGCTTGTGTTGATAGGCTAAATAGATGCAGTTGGGTGTTGCACCCTAAAGAGAAAAGGAAAATGGTTGTTGTGAGGGGTTGTAGAGTAAGGGTTATTGTTGATGTAAGTGTATGTTGATATATGTGTTACTGTTGGTATAAGTGTATGTGTTATTGTTGGTATAAGTGTATGTGTTATTGTTGATATAAGTTTATGTTGGGTTGTTATATGCCTGAGGATCCATAGTAGATCCTAGACCTGGAAATGGTCGTGGTAAAGTTCCAAGCCCAGTCGACATGAGGATGTACTGGCTGGACATTAATTATTTGATGTTGTGGAGAAACCTACGTGCTGACCTAACATCCAAGTCCATAGGCGATCCCAAGACTTGCAAAGCGAAGCACGATCCTATGGACCAGAGAGGAAATGCATAATACAGATAAGTATTGGATTATTTTGCTTGTGAATGTACATGTGTATATGATTTGGTTATGATGTTTTAAGCTCTTGTTCTAGAGATAAAACCAATGAGAATAAACTAAACATGTGAATCTATGCAATGTTTGGATATAGGTATCACTGGGAGCGAGGACTATGAGAGCATCCTAGGGGTGCATGTGGACATGTGATTGTCCTGGAGAGATCGAAATGAGTGGTAATGAAAAAGGTGCTAGTAAGACGGTGAAGTTCCTAGCAGCCGAGGCAAACCATGTGGAGAGATTCCATGGTTTAGAGGTCTGGAATAGACCAAAGACACTAAGTGTCATGACCAAGAAGGATTGGTCCAACATTCACGGTGAAGTGAAAGAGGCAGAGAGCATGAAAAGCCACAGCGGTGGTGTGGGTTCCAGGATGGAACACTGAACAAAGAGGGGAAAAGCTCTTACTTCTCTCTCTTGCCCTTTTAATTATATATATGCATTGTGAAAAACAAAATATTCTTGAATGCATGTATGACTGAAAATGGAATGTGTGTATTTGCTGAAAGTAAATTATGAATGCTGGAATAGTTAATTCCCTGCCCAAGAATGGAAATGAACGAGCTCATGTTCCTGTTGGGAAGGCATGACAAATATGAAAGTCTCCTTGATGAGACTTGAACTGTCATGCCATTTGGGTAATCGACTGACTAATTTTAATGTCTATATTATGCTTGGTCTGATAGAATTTCAATGGTGCATTTCATAGATGAGAATAGTGAAACCAAATGGTGCACATTGATTATGACAGTAGATCAAAAGTTGTTGGAATTAGTTGGAAGTATCCTTCAAAAGATTTCCAAGACCCAAGAAAATCTTGGAGAGATGCTCAAGATACAGAAAAGGCAGAATGAAATGAACCACCAGATTTTGCAAGACTCTATTGGTTTGCAAAGGGAGGTGAAAAGCCTTCTGGGGTGCAATCGAAAAAGAAAAGGAAGGTGGATCAGTGATGGGACATTCGTCCAAGCAACCTGATAAGAAATGGTCCAAGAATGAAGACTCAAAATAAATTGAGCAAGTAAAGATGAAGCAGCCAGTGAAATGCTGGGGATGCGGAGGACATCATTTACGTCGGGACTGCCCAATGAGGGAGCATGAAGAGGGAAACAGCCGCAAAGTTCCTAGACTTCAGGATAAGCTAAAAGATGAGAACCATCAAGATAAGTTCATGGAAGCTGAGGGGCTTGGTATTGAACGTTCAAAGTAAATAATTGAACGTGGGACAGATCTACAAAATTTTGAAATTTTGGTGTGCAATTGTATATGTATTGTATATGTATTCTTATGTAATGGAACACCGAGGACAGTGTTATTCCAAAGGGGAGGGGAATGTAACACCCCATTTTTGACCCTATTTGAATGATGTATATAATGTAATTAATCATGGTGAGAAGCTAAAGGAAAAATCCCCACCATCGATTCGATTGTGTATGTTTCAGCAGTAGGGGTAGTTGTCGATGGTATATCATGCTATTTGGCACATTATAGTTTGGCATCATGTAAATATGCACATCAATTAAAAATAAACCCACAACCAGCTATGGCAGTGCAATGTTAAAATGAAAAGGGCATGATTCCAAAGGATAAGGGTGGGGGATGTCAAACCTTAGTCTATGGGGGAAAAACCATGTGTTACCACCTTGTTTGATTTGCCATCTTCCCTTGTCTCATCCAACCACTTTAATGTCTTGTTTTTTTTAGTTGGGGAAGTTATTGCTGAGTATTGGTGGGTGTGGTAGGACTGTCAGTCCTTGCCCACGTGCCCACTCCACCAGCAAACTCTCCTCTTCACATCGCGTGGGGGCAGAAGAAACACTCACTCCACTCTCCCATGATTCCACCATCCAGAGGATTTGGTCTTGCTCATTCTCATGCAAAGAGAGGTTTGGATTCCTCATGCGAACCATTTGGGGGGATTCTTCATGTGACTGATCACCTTCATGCCAAGGGTTTTTCTCTCTCCCCTTCTCACGCACGAGAATTCTGCATTGGTTTTCCTCACGTGGGGAGCAAGTGAAATCGTGGCTGTCACTCAATATTTTCGGGTGCAGGAGCCATTCATGCTCGAGGCTGTGTGCCTGTGTGTTCCATACCGGTTTTGATGGTATGTATATGTCTCCTTGTCGATTGTGGTCGTGTATGCTGTCTACCATGGTCTGCGTTTGTGTTTTCCTCTGTCCACGCTGGGATTTTGACTTCTCCCATGTTTTGGGACTGTGTAAGGTCACCCTAGTTTTCATTATGTGTTGGGCTGTCGATTCACCCTGGTTTTGGGTTGCTTCTTGGTTTCTGAGGCTGCAGACGTCATTTGGGTGTTGTTGCTGAGTTGTTTTGGCCACGCTAGGGCCAAGAACAACTCTGGAGTGTGGTTGGACCTGAGCTGTGTTTCACCTTTTGTTTGGGGTTGTCACCCAGTTGAATTTTCCTTCTTCATAGAGCTATGAATGGGCTGTTTTGCTGCAGTATGCAATGGTTGGTCTTCAGACTATTGAGAGTGGGATTAGAGGCTGGGTATGCATGAGAAAACTGATGATGAGGCCACCAACTTGGAATTTATCCTATCCTAGCTCCTTGATGACCTAGTAAAACCCTAATGTGTGGGTTTTTCTAATTGGTGTACCTTGGCTATGTGTAAGCCTGCATTGACCCTTATTCCTTGAGGAATCATGCCCAGCTCGGGGGTGGCAATTTTGCTGAGAGATTAATGATCATGTTGGCCTATGGTTGGGTGGAACGTTGCAGCGATGTAGCTGGTTGTGGGGCGAGTTCTTTGTTAAAAGATAAGTACTTCTGATTGTTTCATCTCTGCAATTATATCTATTGTTCCATGAATATGATGAACATGTTAAATGCTGGAATGTGTGTGTTTCTTTCGCTGAATGTTGAGTAAATGTGTATTCTTGTATGTTTTATGCATCTTAGTATGCATCATGTTAAGCTTTTTAATATCACCATTTATCCCTATTTTTGTTCATGGAGTTGTTTTCCCGTTTGTTTGGTGTTAGTAGCGTCCTCTTCGCCGGTCAGAGGGTCGGGGACATTACACACTAAGGTGATCTTCATCTAGCATGAGAAATATATGGAACCTTGCAGTCTACGACTTATAGACTATTTGAGATATGTCTATTCAGCTCATAATCTTCTTACTCTCATGCTCTTTATTTCATTCTTTTCTTCTACTCCTATTGATCCACACATAGCCTGGATCGACTATTCTACTCTACTATCTATGCACTCAACTGCAGAATGGCTCTACAAAACAGTCTGCACATGTAGCTACAGATATGTGGCTCAACATCCTTCTATTATCAAAATCCTCTCTGATCTCTTCAAAACTACTTCTAACTATTCTTAATTGAATCTAACTCTTCAAGCTAACCCACTATCTTCCTAAACCTAACCCTCATATAGAACAAGTTCCTCTTATTTATAGATATTACAATACCGTACAGGGTCAACTGAGTACATCTCAGTTATTATAGCCATAAATAGCCACAAAATATCTTCTATTACATTAATGATAGGCCATAGCTAGCTCTAAAAACTATCCTTTAGTCTTCTGCCGACTCGAAGCACCTGCAGCACTTCTTGACCTATCACCTTCCAGGCTTAACTCTTCTACATTCCCATCTTTCATTTCCTCTGGGTGTACTTTTCCTCATTGCATCTTTCTCTTCTCTATGCTTCCTTGTCTTCCTTTACGTGCCAATATTCCATTGCACGCCTGCCTTTCCCCTTTCGTTTGCACTTCGGTTTCTTCCTTTAGCTCTTTCCTGGACCAACACAGGCAACTATGACTACTTTAAAAATGAAATCATAAAAATAATAACTTGCTTTCATAATTTTTCATTGGATTACTAAAATTTCATCCCTTTTTTTCGTCCTTCTAATAATGGTTTCCCTACATCCAACTTTACTCTTAATTGTTAACCTGTTGTATTCAACATCCTGACGCAACAAGTTGCACATAATATACATTTTTTGGAAACAATCCCTAGGGAATTGCAACCCATCTTTGTACCTACAACATTTGTTAGCATCTTAAAATATGTTAGTATCTCGCCTTTAAAAATTAACACCTAAATACCCAAGTATTATAGTTATGCCTCATTGAGATCAGCATGTCCAATCATCCTGCTTAGCTCTAAGAAATTATGCAAAAATTTAATCCTATGTACATATAATGCCACTAAACATGTAACATGGTGAAATTCATACCTTGTTGTTTGATTTTGTTGTCCTAAAGGAACATGTAACATGGTGAAATGCATACCTTGTTGTTTGATTGTGTTTTCCTAAAGGAACATGTAATGTCATGGTAAAATGCATACCTTGTTGTTTGGTTGTGTTGTCCTAAAGGCATATTCAACTTATCTTGGAAGTCCTATCACTCTAACAAACACATAATGTTTGTATTGCATATAACTCACCCAACACAAGGAGAAAACCCTTCATTGTATTTTTACAGACCTTGGGCATATCTCCTACTTGTTCTATTTAGGGCGTTCCTGCATCCAGTAATTGTCACATGCCCCAATTTTGCAAAAAAAACAATATTATATTACTACTTTTATTTGAGGACAATATGTTAAATTTTTATGCTAAGTTGAAATTGATGACTCATAAGAGTCAAGGATATTTAATGTAATTCTGAATATTTTTATTATAAATAAATAAAGGTGGAGACAACAGCTTAGGAGAGCTGTTAAAAGAGTGTTTACTGGTCAAATCGGTGGATGAGACTGGGTGGAGAGCAAATAGACATGTGGTAGCATCCTCAAACCACTTCCAACTGTTGCAGGTGGCAACCTCCCTACATTTGGGGTCATGATCCCCCAATAAAGTGGGATCAAAGAAGGTGGCTCAATTAATGACAACTGGCCCAAAAGACCTAGGAAATATTTATAAAAATGCCCATTGAAGAGAGCTGAGGCTACTCATTCTAGAGAAGTGATCATTCAAGTGAATGTACTTCAAAGAAATTCAATGGAATGGAATTATGGAAAGAGTTTGAGGGAATAACTGCTGAGTGATCTAGTGTAGCTTTTAAGCTGAAATATCTTACTGCTAAGTGTAGGGTGTTTTACTTGGTTATTGGACCAGTCTATTGTTTGCGTGCTCCACTAGTTTTTAGCCAAGAAGAACAAGAACAGGCTCAGGGGTCCTGAGGAAGTGTTGTTTGAGCACTCTCCAGGAGTTTGGTAGGGAGGAACAACCTCCTAACGCTGTTGTTGTCTATCATAATCAAGTTCTAAATTATTTTGTTTACTGTGTTAGTTAGATAAATCTGAATCTGACTGTTAAATAAATGTTTAATATTCAGTTGTAAAATGTTAGAATTAGTAATCTTTTAGATTATTGAAGAAATGAATTTGAAATAGTAGTGTGTTAAGATGGAAAATAATTCTAGTCTGTTTTTTTCCACACCTAGAAGGACTAGGCCGTACTCCAGCATAGATAGAGTATTTACAATAGATGAAAGAATATGTTAAGAGACTGAATACAATAGATAAGATTCTGCATTTCGTAGTTAGTAGAGTAATTTATTTTAGTATGTAGATATTTATTAAAAAGAATAATGATCTGTTTATCTATGTTTATTGTTTTAACAAGCTTATTTACTTAAATATATTGGAAAAGAAATAGCAATAATCTAGTACAAATAGAAGGATTAAGATAATAAGAAAAGATCTTAGCAGGTAAGATGTTGTGCTTACAGACAGTAGCTTATTATTTTTATTCAAGTTAAAATACTATGGAGGTTAAACTATGTTATGATAGGTTATATTTCTCTGTGTTTACTTAGTAACTAGTTGCAATGCAGTAGAAAAATCACTGTCAAGCTACATTGTTACATTCAGTTCAATAAATAAATAGACTACTAATCATATAGTTTATTCTCTATCAACTAAAATAAGACTATCAATTAATAAAAACCAAGTAGGGTTGCAGTAAAGTATTTAAATTATAAAGAACAAACTAAGTTACAGAACCTATGCTTATCTTTTCAAAGATCTTTGAGTAAATTCAACCTGTCAGCTTAAGTAAATAAAACAATGAGAATATAACTAACAACAAATATAGAAATAAATATCTATCTATGTAAAGGACTGTTTTATATTTATCAAACAGGTTTATACCTGTAAAGGTAAGCTACAGAGTTGAAACCCTAAACCAAATTTAATCTTTACAAATAAAATATTTAAGCTAGAATATATTTATTTGGATTAGTATATTAATAAGCCATTAAACTACTATAGACTGTTTAGAGTCCTTTTAAGGACAACTGAAAAGAAAAATGTACAGATACAACATAAAAATTATCACAACACACCTGTAATACTAAATAAAACAAATTTAACAAGTATCAGAACCAATTTATAATAAATTGAAAGATTTATTTAAACAAGGGTTTCATTCAAAAAAACCCTAGCTCATATTTCCCGAGAAAATAGGTAAAATTTGTAAATTAATTTTTTACTGAGTTACAGTCTTAATTAAAAACAATAATCGAATTACAAAATATAATAGACAGTAAAATTCTTTATTAACAATCAGTTAGGGAAAACCCTAACTTACATAGAGTCACTTTATACATTAATACTGCAAAACGAGTCTGAGCTCGAAAAAGATCCTTTTAAAAACCAATGTATTTCATTAACAGGCCGTAAGGCTAGAAACTGAAACTATCTAAAACACCCAGCTCAAGGCCGAGACTACCCCACAATGAAGTGAGGGTTGGTAAATAGAATAGAACCCAACAACATTTAAAAGGAAAACCACATATCTAATGGAAAAACTAGACAAGCTTCCAATCTTGGGATTTCACTTTTGACAACCCTGTTACAAGTAGGGTAAGAACCCAATCGTTGAACACAGGGCTTACCAGAATAGAGCCACGAGCCCTCGAAGACAGCCAGTACTATCTTCATCATAGGTTGCAAGCGCAGTCTCAAGTTCCTAGAAGAAGAACACAATACAGAGTGTTAATTACAAAACTCTTTCACTATTAAAAACCCTACGGTTAAAATAATTTACTGTGAAGAAAAACAATTATTTACCTTAATAAAAATTAACGAACAGTATAGTAATGGGCCTGTCACCAACTACAAAATGTGCATACAAATATTCAAACCCTACGACGTCGATGGAGCACGACCAACAGTATTGAATTTTAGCTTCTCACCGCTGTGACAGGCCACGAGGAAGACAAGACGAAGCTAAGGATAGGCTGCGAGCCAAGTACAACAACCAGTGAACTCTCACATGGTAAAACCCACAACTACGAAGGCTAGCAATAAGACTGAGCCCAGGAGACTACAACACGTTAAACCCAAGTATTGGAGCAAGCTAGTACAGGAGAATACTCACAGCCGCCATGAAAAAAAATTGCAGAGCAGCCCGAAGGCTAGCGTGAACTATGGAGGGAGAATGACAAAATGATTAGGGTTGTAATAATTTTATACCACCAACACACAAACAGGAGGTGACCACGTGCCCTCAAATATTTCAAACCATGCATGGGTCGATTCTAAAGTCTACCTGTGGTTCAATCATCCGAATGATTTGTATCAACTTTGCATAATCTATGATATATGCATATATGTGTGTGTGTGTGTGTGTGTGTGTGTGTGTGTGTGTGTGTGTGTGTGTGTGTGTGTGTGTGTGTATGTATATATCACCACGATATTCATATAAAATATTTATCATAATGTTTGCTAGTTTCAACTTGGCATTTATGTAAAACAATGATTTGTTAACATTGACCTAGTGAAAGGTGATAACCACTTAAGCTTTTGGTTAAAGCCTAAAATCGGTCATACTTACAACAAGTATGCTTATGTAGTTGCAAACTAATGTAAGGTATGCATGTTTATAATCCAAACTTATCACTTATAAACCAACAACTCGAATGGTTATAATTTATGGAGTTGAATAGCATAGTAAAAGTTTACAAACATGACTTTTACACAGTTCGACTTTGGTCTAAACCTTCTTAGACTCTAGTTGCTTCTCGACCTATCAATTCTAGTATTTTATCATACATGTTTATGGTGGACAAGATAATTTGTGATTGTTCAAGATAACCTATACTTAGCATAGGGTAGAATTTTGATCATAGTAGAACAATCTACCATGATAGTCACTATAGACATTAACTTAATGTAAGAGAGGCATTATGGTAATAATAAAATTACAATGGAATAACCTTATTCAAGTATATAATCATTGGAACGATACTGATTGACTTAGGTGTAGAAAGTAAAGGCAAACAGTATTCCATGTGAAATGATGTAGTTATGTTTACATTAATCAAGCCTATAATATCAAGGAGATTTATAAGCAGTAAGTTTTCCCTACAAAATGTAAATGATAATTAGTTTGGTATTTTAGTAAAGACTACGGTATTGTATGTGATTACATTAGTACATGCAGTACGTCATTAATGCAAGTAAGAAAGTTGATAACCTATAGTGAACAATTGGTTTGTACATATAAGTAATAGTTTGATACTTACCTTAACAAGTAAGTTAAAAATGAAATCGAATCGTATATTCTAATGAGAATCTTACTATCGGTACCGATAGAAGCTCTTCTATGTATAAAAAAAAATAGTACGTATAAGTATAACATTGCAAGTTAAACATGTTAAAATAGAAATGAATATACGACAAAGATTACAAGTTTAGAGTTCACATTAATTATATTTAGTGTCACTAAGCTTGATAAAGAAAGGAATCGGTTTAGCTAAACTCTTCTTACAAGAGAAACTCGAAAGGATAAACATACTTTACCTCATTAAAGCTATTTGAAAAAAATTATTAGCTTATTTTACTAGCATTTTATTTTTGCAAACAGAAACCCTTCTTGATACTTTATGAATTTAAAACGTCTACTTGTTCGATCGTACCTGTGAATCTGTAAGAACCAACAATCTGTCTGCATTAGCATAAATGCTAAGTAAGCCCAGGATTCAAAGTTAGATTCCACCCACTTGCCATAAAGTAAACTCATTAGTAAAACTGAAAGAAAACAGTATGCAAGTAAATCTTATTTGCGTTATGAAAAATAAGTTTATTTAGTTAACATAATTTGAAAATGTGTAATACTAATCGTTAGACTGTTTCATTTTACGCTAACCATTAGATGTTAGTAAACCGCTATTTCAGCATTTTATGTTATCTCAAAATTTTAAATTTTTGTGAAAATTTGGGATTTTGACAGTAGCACACAAAGTGTTACTAACTATCACACCAAGTGCTAAAAGAAAACATCTCACCTAGTGTAAGAGTATGTACAATGTACACCGAGTATTGATAGTACACCAAGTACTGCACCAAGATAAGGTGCTTCATTTCACAGGTACACATAATACCAGAGGTTATTCTCTTCATATATCCCCCACTCTCGTGCAAGTCCTTAAGGGCATTAATGTTGCAAAAAGGAGTCTAACCAGAATTCTTACATCCGTACATCCCCATTGTATGGTCACTAGTGTCTAGATGGCTAGGGGGTCTCATACATTTTCACGTCTATTTTCATTAAGTTATCTCTAGTTTATGTGGGTAGGGTGAGGGTGTTTATTCATTTACCTATTTCTATACTATCCTTAGTAATTTTTGGTTTAATACAAAAACCACAATTCACATAAATGAAGTATTTTCCTCATATAATTTTTCTTTTTGCAAAACATGGAATCTTGGTTCTAACTATGGTCTTATTGATATTGCCATAACCAAGTCCCTTTTACTTCCCATCCTTTAGTATTATTTCCTATTGATAAGTCTTCATGTAGTCATGTTCATGTCACTACTCGTGCATGCTTCTTTCCATTGCATATACAACAACTTGCAATGAATTATCATTGTCATTACTTCAATATAGTAATTATGGTGAAAAACAAAACATATCATTGTGCATGTGTTAGTATGAATATATTCACACACTCTTTCCATCACATTTGGCATTGCTTGGTTACTATGCAATATATGAAAAAGTACAACAACTTAAAATAATCACAGATCATAACATGGCTTGTTATAAACAGAAATTCAATGTGACCATAAGGTTCACTACTTCTATACAGTTCTCCTGCATTTTTGTCATTGGTACCTCTTCCTCTAACACATGGAAAGAAAAGACATGTTAGCTTTTCACTGGTTGTCTCATTGGCTCAAACTTATCAAAACATTACAATCTTTCTCCATGGTTAGGAACCCCTATATGCATTTCGTCATATATAATTCTTAGCATATCATCTAACATAGTAAAAACATTCTTTCCTATTCTATGCATCTCTTGTTCTGTAATAATGCAAAAATACATTACAATCATCATTCCATGCAAATGGATTAACAAGAAGAAACGAAAACATTGTTAACAATGATTTCCTTTCTTTGGAACTTTATTTACTTTGCAATTAACCTTGTCTAAACCTGTATCACAACTTGCCATCATTCATTCCCACAGTCATTAGTGAAAAAACCCGAAACTTAAAATCATACTTCAAGATTTGTTTGCAAATGAATCAAAGTACTAAAGAAGAAACAACTTCATAAGCTTGCAAGATTGACTTGGTTGTACTTTTCTTTAATAGAGGCCCATCTAAAAGGTCTAGTACTCTAACCTACGGGTCTAATATTGCTTGTATTATACTTGATATCATCAATAACTAGTTAGGGCATGGGGTGTATTTTTCTGTTCTTTTCCTCCTGACATATGAACAATACAAATTAATGCATTATCATTCCCATTAGATCTAGCACATTTACCATGATATGTAGAATCATCTAAAAACATTAAACTATATATACATTCAACAGTAGTCCTTGTGCTTATTGACGTGTTAAAGATCCCATTGTAAATTACTTAAACCCTGACATGCATATTGAATGTAAGAACCTAATGGAAGTGTTTGCATTTAGACACATGCATTACCATGCATGGTATAAGTCTATAAAAACTAGTCAATAATCATACCATCACTAACATAAAGTTTAATCTACATTCAACAACCTTCATGCATTAAGGAAGATTTCAAGGTATGATCCCATCATTGATTATTGGTTTCATAATGTATCATCATTCTTTTAAACATGTCAAACACATTAGAGAGTTTAAGTATGCATATGATAAGACTCAATTTCAATGGATTAGTCCATATCATTCTTGGTTTATTAATTTATCTCGGATCCCTTCATCCATAAAAACATATTGGTTAGCTAACCACTTGATGATATCTCAAGGAAAGTAAGCATCATCAATAACCTCTACTTTATCATATAGTAAATAGGTACACAATAGTACAGTTGCATTTGTATCCATACAATATTCTTCAAGCATTAAATCTATTTTTCTCTCAATCATAGAACTACATCAATTGCATATTTATACACTTGTAACTATGGGTAATATCAAACACCTCGCTATCCTACTTTCAATTATTTTATTTGTTCACTCATGCAAGATAGTAACTAACATTAACCATACTTCCAATGCATGCCCATGATGAATTAACTAAAACATTATTCATTATTAACATAATAAGTTGATGACATTTACATAAGACATCTATTTGTGTATAAAATAAGATAGCTTTAACCATACTTCTAATGCAGGTCCATAATGAATTAATGAAAATGTGATTTATTATTAACACAATAAGTCAATGACATTTATGAAGACATCTTTGTGTATAAAATAAGATAAAGTTGCAGGCATGTTACTTCACCTTCTCTGCATAACATGACCTCTTCAATTGATCATGTATTCTATGTATTATGGTGACACATTAATACAATTGTGCATGTATACCATGTAAATATATTCACACTATGTAATTCCTATACATATGTTTTGTCCAACTTACAATTTTCATTACACATTATATCCTTTCGATTCACAACTGTTAAAGTATTAATAGTACATTTATCATAATATTACCAATGGTATACTAAGTCCAAAATCATCATATCATCAAGTGAATGATCTATTTTGCAATTAAACATAATTAATCATTAAATACAGTACTTCACTCAAGTAGGTGACCTAGTGATTGAATGTGTGGTTGCAACATTCCACCCAATCATAGGTCAAATGTTCTCTTCAATATCTCAACATAGATTTCACCCTCGTATTGAGAAATTAATCCACTAAAGTAAATAAATGACGGGAAGCCCTTAGAATATATCCCAACACAATCCAATTTTTCTATTCACCACCCCCGATTAAATGCATTAAAGGATCATCTATTTAAATATTCATCTAGGATATTTAAATATTCAATGTAAAACCAAAGAATAAGCACTTATCTCCCTAGAAATTACATACACTATAGAAAATCATTGTAAAGGTCCAATTCTTCTATAGGAAGTTTGTCCTTTCTCTTAACAGTACAACAATAATCAAACGATATTAAAGCATAGTGTATGGGTCGACTCCACTTGGAGATTTCCCTGTACATCTTCCCACAATATGCACAACAATTGGAAATCAATATAGATGCATTGACAAATACTATAATCACATGGGACAACTTCTTAGTGGATGTCTCCAAGATCTTTGTCAAACTAAATATGAGAGAACAATAAATGATATATATATACAAGAGCCACGAGGTGGCAATGTCCCCGACAATAGCAATTATTTTTTAAGGGAAGAAAATTTGCAGTTGCATGAAGATATTATGAGTTCGTATTGTTAAATTGAGAATTATTGTCTTGACAAGTTCTTCATTGCATGTTTTATAAACTCATAATTCTTTTACTTAAATATCATTCAATTTAATGTGTATCATCATTAACTATCTTACCTATAAATAGTAAAAAACAAATAATGTATTATAAATACTAAAAAAAAAGTCATATAAGATATAAATTGTCATGTAATGTATTTGTTTGAACCAAAAGCATACTTATTATTTATCATGTAAAGCAATTATTTGTTATTTATATTAAAGATAATATTATAAATTTTTAGATTTAAAAATAATATTATAAAAATATATTTCTATTAAATAAAATTATCAATTATTTAGGACTAAATTGATGAGGATTTCTCATTCAATTCTTTTTGAATTTACGACTCAACTATGATAAATCATTACATCTCATAGAAGGAGTTGGATGAATAGCTTGGATTATTAAGGCCAAATTGTATGAGACCAAGATGAACATATTGATAACAATGATCCAACCTATATAGTATATTTTCTTCGCTGATAAGAGCAAGCATAAACATGATTAAGGGTAATTAGAATAAACATAAGCATGTTGATTAAGAGTAATTGGAATACTGGGAGAAACACATATAATCTTTTGACTAGCTCTGTGACATATACTATTTCTTAATATTAAGTATAAGATTAATAGGAAATGAAAAATAAACTTCCACCTTGTAAGCCTTTGTTTTTTCTCCAAAACAAAACTTCACACATTGCTTTTCCTTTATCATATCTATATAATACAGACATCGACTAACACTTCGACAAAATTCTATTTCTTAAGATAAGTATTTCATTATCATATCTATATGATAGAAACATCTAGTAACACATATTTTGATTTATAGCATATTCTAGTAAAATGAATATTGTTCAAATAGAAAATGGTAGTTTCTTTAAAAAATAATAGTATACACTCTAAACCATAACATAACATTGGTTATAATAAAAATTAAACTTCAACCTTTGAAGCCTTTGTTTTCTATCCAAAAGACACATAATTTCTCATTACTAAATATCCAATGAACCAGAGTGAGGAAGTTAATTGAATATTCTCAGAAGCTATATTGCCATAATTACATATGTCACCGATATATTGAATATATCATGATAATTTCCTTAAGGAAATATATTGACATTAAAATAGTGTGATATTTTTATACATTCAATATATTACGAACATATCGTGAGTTGATAGAACATATAGACCTGCTCCTTGAAAACACACCGAAATTAGTGATTAAAGTCATGGATTGGATTTTTTAGGCTCATTGGATTTACCTTTTTCATTTTCTGACACCTCTCAGAATACACACATGACAATACACACTTGCAATATAGAATGTCAATGCATATGTTGATGGAAACGACAACGAGATTACCAAGTGGTTGTTTCCAATGGAGTGGCAGGGATTAGAAACGGCGCTCAGCGCAGCTGCTTTTGGTATGAAGAAGAAATTGAATACAATATTTGATGTTGTTTGGAGTGGCAGGGATTCGAAACTGTGCTAAGTGCAGCTACTTTTATGAAGAATAAATTGAATACAATATTCGTTGTTGTTTGGAGTGGCAGGGATTCGAAACCATGCTCAGTGCAGCTGCTTTTAGTATGAAGAAGAAATTGAATACAATCTATTTCATTGTAAATTTGTAAATTTTGTAAACCTATGAAATAACTTATCATTATTTTTTTTGCATCCCACATATTTCCTAACTTGAATGTGGATATAGTTGTTTTTGTTGTTTTTGGTATGAAAAATAAATTGAATACAATCTTAACTTGAATACAATCTTAGCTGGTGTTTCACCGTAAATAGATAAATTTTGTAGACCTGCAAAATTGAATTGTAATAACTTAGCATTGATTTTTGCATCGCAGAGATTTCCTAGGTTGAATGTGGATATATAAGAATTTCTTTGTTTATCCACCAACTAGTAAGAAAATGCTTCATGTTCTGGAGAACACAAGCCAGAGAGATCTTAATACAGTATCATTTGTTTTATATATATATATCTATATATATGAGCAAGCAATAAAATAATCATTACTAAAATTTTATAATGATTTATTTGTTTATTTGGTTGGTTACAACTAGTAAGAAAATGCTTCACGTTATGGACAGCACAAGCTAGAGAGAAGGGAGATCATTTTTACACATGTCGCGGGAGAGGAAGGATGGTTTCAAACTCTGGGAGTTTTGTTCAAAAATTATGGGAGAGACCAGTAAGAAGGAAACACAAAAAAGAATGGAGGTCAGGCGACTTCCATGGAATGGTGGACGAGAGACCAGGAAAGAAGATGGAATTGCAGGGCGGTTGGAGCATTCTTTAGTAGAGGAACAAGATTGTCAATAGTAAGAGCCCTCTATATTTATGATTTTTTCAATATGTTTCATTACTGTGAGGAATTGAAAGTTAAATATTTTACTGGTACATTTTAATTAAATATTTATTGTCCTTTCTCTCATACATGATCCCAACTAATTTAGATGATCATCCACCATTATAGCACTGCATTCAAGGGAAGGTGATCGCAATTAAGACTAGTACAAAACCACATCTCACTTCTCCATTAAAAAAGCACAACTCTTGTAAAATAAAAGATGTGTTGAGATAAAGGGCCATCAAAATATAGCACCATTTTGTCACAAAATAGGGCCAAATATGGTCACACTTTGCAGTACAATATCTCACTACATTCCTCACTAAAAGCCTTCTTCTAGGTAAAAAATATTTGCAACTATGAAAAGTTGCATTTCTAAACATTTAATCAAAACAAGAAAAAATTCTCAATGAGAGAGGTTTTCGAGAAACTCAACAGCTGTGGCAAGGGCTCCTCTAGTTATTGCTACTTGAACAACACGATCATGCCAAGGGTTGGATTCAGTGAGAGACAATGCCGTACCAGCAAGTGCTCCTCCTACCAATGCATTTTTATTCACAGATTAAAACAACCAAAAACAGTCATTTCAAGCAACGTCATATAATAATCAATAATATCTATTGATTAGAGATCATCAATTTCTCACCCAATCATGAACACCACGTGCCTCTTGCATTGCATATATTTCATTCTCGATTTCATGAACACCACGTGCCTCCTGCATGCCATATGTCATTCCTGAGTATACTCCAGCTACCAAACCTGCAATACAACCCCATTGCAGAGATTGTTTACAAACGGAACACTTCTGAAAACATAGATAGATTTCACGAGGTGGCAATGTCACTGCAATTGCGAATAGCTATTAGCTATTGCTATAACACAAAAACTACATAAATATGACACTTTTGCTACAAAATTTTAACACAAATGAAACAAATTTGCCATGGAATTTCTTAACCATCCAGACCCAAGTTTCATACCATCAATAAGATGATGAAACTTAAAATTTTATCATAACTTGATATATTATATATATTTTTGTTTCTTTTAAATCAATTTGTTATACCATACTCTTGTAAGACTTTCATAAATAATTATTTTATCCAATATGAATAAAATCAAAACTAATTTTTGTGCAAATAAATTCTTTCATAATCAATAAAACAAGATCTAAACTATTTAATTACCTTCTAGTCATAAGAGTAACAAACTTGAAAAATACATGTTAATAAATAAGTTTAATCATGAAATATCTAATAATTTATTATTCAATTTGAAAAATAATCTTAATAATTGAATGATTGATTGAGAGGATAAACCTTACATTTAATATCTAATCAATTTTATTTAATTTGAAAAAATAAATTTTAACAATTTAATGTTTGATTAAGAGAATAAATCTTAAATTCAAGATTACATAATAAATTAACAATACCAAATATTGACGTATGACCGTTCAAATCAAAATACTAACAAGATATATTTTGAACAAAGTTTAAATTCCCTATTTCATGAGAAATCCAGTAACATAACATGCTATAAAGTCTTTAGGCTCAAGCCAGGTTCGCATAAATATGTCATGTGTCTTTGTTAAATATGTTGAGTATTGACGAAAATGTCATTTTGAAAAATATAGATGATAACTTAAAAATATTATTACTTCAAAGTTCAAATATGTGCGTTGGACCGTTCTAAATATGTCATATTTGTGAGCCTATGAGTGTTGAGGAACTTGCTCAACCTTCTATCTCATAAGGATTATTAATATAAAATTATTAATATAAAATCCAAATGATGGAAGATAACATATAAGAAACACTTTGTATTTTATCATTAAAGAGAATGGATAGATTTAGTTTCACAACACTTCATTTCTTCTTACAAAAGAACTAAATTTTATATGAATGTATGTATATATAATGAAATGAGTCACATCTCTACTTTACAAAAGTTAATTTAAGGGATATATCCATGCATCAATTTGAAATGTTTTCCCTAGAATCAACATGGAGAGTACCCTAATTGATCTTTATATGATTCACAACATATCTCAACATATATACTTTATTT
>LPNX011024020.1:251425-261810 GCA_001517045.1 Pseudotsuga menziesii
AGCCGCTTATCCCCTTAGGATTATCCATCTATTATATGAAACCATTGAAATTTCAATATAAGGTAGGATTCTAGATTTTCCAATTTACAGATGAATTACAAAACGATCGATTGAATTACAAAACCATCACTGGATTTTCCAATTTATCGTTGAACGAAAGTAGTAAATTTAATCGCATCTATGTCATTCCTGAGTATACTCCAGCTACCAAACCTGCAATACAGCCCCATTGCAAAGATTGTTTACAAACGAAACACTTCTGAGAACATAGACAGATTTCTAAGTTTTTAACATAAAAAAAAACAAATAGAATTTTTTGCTCCATGAAATGAATAGCCCCAAATATCTTTGAAAGAAATAACAGGAGCACGAAAAAGACACAGAAGAATGGTTGTGGCATGAGCACACCGCGAACAGTCGAAGGAGATTGATCCAGGCGAAGGATGGAGCACCCACAGAGACCAACAGCTCCCATGAAATGAATAGCCCCAAATATCTTTGAAAGCAATAACAGGAGCACAAAAAAGACACAGAAGAATGGTTGTGGCATGAGCACACCGCGAACAGTCGAAGGAGACTGATCCAGGCGAAGGATGGAGCACCCACAGAGACCAACAGCTCCCAGCTCGTTGCAGTCACCTCCAGCAAGACTGGACCTGGTCGAATGAAGGAATATACAATAATGAAGAATTTGTTGTATGGGTTTTTCAGAATTCTAAAATGTATGGTTTTTTTTGTGTGTATATATACAGAGACTAACACAATTAATAATGTTTACAACATCTGTTTGCTAGGTCTTTTCATGAAAAAACCAAGGCCACCTTAGCTGTAACCCAAACCCGGACATTAATTAAATTCAGATAATCAGTAGCCATAATAGCTCAGAGTCTTGATTCTCAAACTAGACAGTAGTCACAATAAATAACTGAGTCTTACACTTGTTACTCTAGGTGCTTTACGTGTTTCTTTCATTGTATTTTACTCATTAAAAAAACATACTGGGAGTAATACCATCTGCAGAGGTCCACCTACATACGATATTGCACTACTATCCATGTTGATGTAAATTTTAACCTTCCTAGACACTACTATCTATGCTGATGTCATTGTGCCGCCGGGTCCTCCGGCACAAAACCCTAGAGAAACATCACCTGCACTAACCAATGAATAGGCACACAAATAGTTTTAAAAAATAAAAAAATAATACACAACTTTAGTCTAAATTACATGTTTTTGTTAAAGTTACTACAAATTACTCTAAATAATAGACCTGATCGATTCATATATATCCCCTTGTCGGAGACATAATAAAGCATGAGATCAATTTTGGCATCATTAAAAATACAATAGACAATCCTTTAAGCACGGGATTGATCTTTCTCTTAGAATTATTAAATATAACGTAGACGATCCATTAAGCATGGGATCGATCTATCTCTTGGCATCATGAGAAGATACATTAAACATCATATATATAACACATATAACACATGGGATCGATCTTAAGGATGCTCACCCTATCTTTGCATTGGTAAATAAAACAAAAATGTAATAAGTAAATAATTATACAACCTAAATACTTTGCATGGGTCAACCTCCATTGAGATCACCTACATTCTTGTGGTTAATAAAACAAATACTCAATAATAATATATATACCATCTCTAGGTGCATGGGACGATGCTCTTGGAAATATCCATGCCCTAAGGGAATGAATAGAAGTAGTATATGGAGTGAATCTAACGCCTTTCAAATATGGAATAGTATTGTTGATACAAGAACATGCAACAAAAAGATTGCATTTTAATTTAAACACACAACAAACAAACAAATACAATGAAATTGCATGGGTCTATCCCTCCTCTTGTAGGGACACCCCTTCATTCACACGACAACCAAAGGAAAACACGATGTAGTTACATGGCGTGTCCCTTGTATTGTAGAAACACCCTTTTATCCATACAATAAACACAACAAATACAATGCAATCACATGGGTCTGTCTCCTATCTTGTAGAGATGCCCTTTTATTCGTACAACAAACAAATAAAATACAATGTAATTACTTGGGTTTGTCTCTTGTCTTGTAGAGACACCCTTTTATTTACACAAAAGAAACAAAGAAAAATAAATGCAATCACATGGGTCTATCTCTTGTCTTGTAGAGACACCCTCTTATTCACACAACAAACAAAGAATAAGTCATGAAATCATGTAAGTTTGGAAACTAAGCAATGGAGATTGATACTCTCTTGAAGAGGCCATCCCCATACCCTCAAAAAACAACAAGAAACATAATTATATACATAAAATAAGTACTCAAGCATTCTAGGGTTGTATCTTTGGTTAGGTCACCCTTTCAACATGGGAAGAAATCATAGCCCCCAATTCCTAGGTGACTCCCTTGACAAAACCCCAAACCCCCCTAAAGGGTATTTCATATAAATTCCACCATAAAATATCAAACAATATGGGTGGCCTCTTTAAGGAAGCCTCCCTTCTAAACACAACCCTTATATCTTCTCCCATCATAAATTGTACCATCAAATATAACTCACAATATGTGCATGAAAATATCAAGTTGGTTCTCCCTCAAGGGACCACTCTCTTCAATACATTGTGAGATATCACCAAAAGAAATGCACAACCTCCCCCCCACAAAAAAAGATGGATAGCAGTTTTGTTTCAAGGGGCCACCTAATTGATTTATTTCCCCATCCAAACAAAGCCTAAATTTTGACTCAGCACTCAAGTTCCCAAAAGGAGACAAACCCCCCAACAATTTCTCCAACGAGACTATTCAACCAAAATATGATCCCTTCTCCCACGGTTTGAATTTATTTTTACATGAATAAGCAAAATAACTTTAGTCCCAAATTTTCCCTAACTAAAGTTCGATCATCTCTCTCTCTCAAACTTCCCTTCATCTGAGGTTTCCCTTTCACTATGAAACCTTAGACATATCTATTTATTAATAATGATTTGATGATAAAGTACCCATGTTAATAAAAAAAAAATTTAACAGGAACTAAGAAGACATTGTATTTATAGAAAAAGGCTACTAACATGCAAGCATACAAAAAAAGAGGTTAAAGACCTGCAATTCATATTGTTTTTACCCAAAAATACTAAATTGTTTGTGTTAGAGACTAGAGACTTAAACTTGTTGTTGTACCAAAAAATACTTCTATCACCCTTCAAAGGGCATATATGAACATAGACTCCTAAAACCAAAATGCAGAAAAACATAAAATACCATTTGAAATTGAACTACTTATGTTGCTTTCCCTTTGGATCTTTGACTGGATAAACTACTGAGGTTTCCTCCATTGGTTGATCTCTGACAGGTAAGTCTTGGAAATAGCTACTGTTATTCATGTTTACCAGCTTTTGCAAATCCTCCTTCATTTAACCAATTGTGCCCATGAGATCATGCAAATCTCTGTGGTTATCTTCAATTTGAGCATCGTGATTACCCATTTTTCGTGCCATCCATTTGACCTCTTCAGCAGTTGAACTTCCTTCTATAACCTCCTGATTCATGATGTCATAGAGCCATCGAATGTGTTGCTTGATGTCTCTTAAGGATTCCTAAATTTCATTCAGACTAACATCCCTATCTGCCATAGTTTCCTGAGAAAGAGACAAATCTAAATGCGCAACAAGAGCTAAGCATGATTCCTGGGAACTAGGTGGCCTATCCTTGTCTTCAATGTTGAGGGAGCCCAAGGAAAACGAATTATCTACAAGAAAAACAATCTCTGCACCAAGAAATACATTCACTACACCAGGAAAACCGTTCACTACACCAGGAAAAACAGTCATGCACCAGGAGAAACATTCACCGCCCCATAAGAATAATGACCAAATGACAAAACTGGAGGAGGCTTCTTGATGGCGTCTTCCATGGCTCATGTGGACACTCTAATCCTCCTGATAAAGCCTAGATTTGCATTAAATCCCATCACATGGGCTATGTAAGTGCATGGGAGATAGCTGGACGCTAAAGGGCATGCTTCGTGTTGATTGTTGGATCACCAGGGAGTGGGGAATTTCACCCATGCATTAAAAATGAGTTTTTTTTAAATGAAACATTAGGGTCAGGCCAAGTGCCACCCTTGGGCCACCCTTGATCCCATCCTTCCTTGCAAGTGTTCCTAGGGGACATAACTTGTATTTTTTGAATTACCATTAACCTTGGATAATCCCAAGTTTCAGCTTGGCTCCTTGATTTGTTAACTTATCTGCTTCAGATTTGTTACCTCTGAGGATGTGATAAAAGGTGCCATTGAGCATTTACAGAGGCTTGTCAATTTCGATCATAGATTCTTCGAATTTTGACTGCTCCTTTATTGTATCCATAGATCATTTTTTGGATAAATTTCTTGGAATCTCCCATGACTATTATTTTGGTGATCTTGTTTTGATTAGCCAGATCTAAACCAAAGAGGAGCCCGAGCCACTCAACTTCTTTATTGGTTTTTCGACCAAGACCCCAGGCATAAGTCGTAACTATATTCTCTCCTGGATCAAAGATGATCCCACCCACACCTGCCTCTTGGGACCCATGTTGATAAATATTAATGGGTTTAGGATGTGGTGTTTTTCAACACTCAAGGGTTAATAATAAAGAATATTCATAGCAATTAGCCTTATTATAAATAACAAGCAATAATAACTCATCTTCCCCTCTACACCAAGGGTACTATGATGACCCTTTGATCATCATTAATCGAGTTCTTAAGGATTCTCTAGCATTTAATCCCCCCCCCCCACTTAATGGATATCAATGCCCTTTTCATTTTGTTGCATTGAACATTCAACCCATAGCTCTAATTTATTATTTTATCATTTTCCATTTAAATCATACACTTGATGTTGACATGCTTTAACTAGCGTATGATTCGACTATGATCTCAGAGTGTTACAATGTTTGTTGGCAGGGCCTTGGCCTTGAGATCGATGCCATTAATCAATACACAAAGGAATTTACATCTTATTTTTTTTATTACAATGATAGGGGCTAGGAATGAGGAGTATTGCAATTCTCATGTCCGTTTTTTCATTATTTTCACAACACACTTTTGTCCCTTCCCTACACATTTCTTTGCCTTGAAGCTACTCTACAATTTTGTTATAGTGTGTTTTCTATAAAATTATTTTGAGTGAATGATCAAGTGAGTATGGCATATCACACACTATTATTATCTATGATATTTGCACATCTTCCTACTATTCTTGTTCAGCTATAAGTTTCTTCATTTTCCTTTTTCCAAGATAAAATAAAGGGGAAGGCATCATTGGTCCTTGGATTTTCCATGGGAGGACATATAAGAAAAGCAATGACTTTCATATTTTTTCTACTAATGCTCTACAAAAGTATCATAGGAAGCTATTGATGCTCAAAACAACATAGTTAAAGAAAAAACACTAAAAACGTTCTTGGAGGGCTAGTCAAGGGGAAGATGGGAATGTAACCTCAAGTTCCGTTTACAGCCATTTGATAGACAAGAGTCACAAGGTATAGAATAATTGTTTTATTAAATGATCATCAATAAAATTTCAATTAATTGCAATTGAATTTCTAAGTGTGCAAGCATTAATTCCTAAAAACAAAAAATAATTAACTAATAAAATTGAAGAAGGAAATTAATGTAAAATATTTTCAAAATGAAGAAAATGCATTATATGTGAAAGATTTGTTTTGAAAAGTAAGATTTAGACATTAGGTGATTAATACAATAATAATTTATACTTTTCTAAATCCTAAGTAAATTTAATTAGTATCTTTCAATGCATAAAAAGAAATCCGCCATTTCGTTCAATTTCATATTTTTAAAAATGAACTAAAAATTGCAATTCCATTTATGAAATATTTTCATCTTAATAAAGTTGGAACTTTATAATTTTAACGTTCAACGAAATATAACTTTAGAAAATAAAGCGTTAGAAAGATGGAACGTCTAATAGTTGAAAATCAGTCTTTTTCATTTAGCAAATATATGAAAGAATAGTATTTATAGTCCCAAAATATACATATGGCATAGCTTGTGAAATGAAATTAAAAAAAACAAGTGGAATAAGCAACGCAGTTGCTTAGTACCTGCCACTTATGTAAGAAACAATGTAAATTAAATTAGCATCGGACATCATTCATGGTCATTTACAACTCCACAAGGGATTTAGGTGTTAAGTATCCCTTTGTAGTCTTATGAGAAATTTTTGGTAGACATGAAAAACCTAACACTAAACACTACCATCCATAGCCTCATAAGCGATTTAAGGCATACATAGCCCTTCATAGTCTTCAGAACTATTTTTTATAAGCATTATGCACCCAACAATAAAGTAGTAAGTTATCGATTGAGATGTACATAATTGACGCAATGTAGTGGACCTTTCATAACTCAAGAGTCATTTAAGGCTTACACCAACCTTCATAATCTCAAGAGTGACTCAAGGTCTACATAGTTTGTTATACTTCCATGAGTTATTTTTGGTAAACATTATGCACTAGTAGAAGAATAATAAATGTTGCAAAATTTGAACTATACATTATGGATGTAGTGAAGTATGTTACTTCATGAAATGTAAAAATTAATAAATAAGCATTAAATAACTAAAAACCATAATACACAGCTATTATTGAATCTTTAACTTTTAAAATTATTTTTCATATCTAATATTATATTATGTAAAACAACCAAAAAAATTAATTACTCAAAAATATAAACTAATTATTTTTTCAAAATTTAAATTATTTTTATTTTTTATAACATCGAATTTAGTATTTAAATTTTAAATGACTTTTTTATAAAAAAAACTTAAAAAATAAGTAAATGCTCATACAAATAAACAACTAGCTTCTCATCTACATTAATAAACATGTATATACAATTTATAATATTATAATAACAAATTTGATAAGATGCTTATACAAATAAACAACTAGCTTCTAGTCTACATTAATAAACATGTATATACAATTTATAATATTATAATAACAAATTTGAGATGTTACATTTATCTTTAAATCTTTAGTTCTGATATATTTGTATGTGATTAAACATTTGATTTTGATATCTTAATACATATATAGATCTTACTTTGTTTTTAATCCTGTAATACTTCATATAAAGAGATTATGGCAGCATAACAAAGGGTGTTTTAATCGACGTGCACTCTCATTTGGAAAATTCCTTCTCATATAACATGAATCAAATTCCAACGAACCTTCTTACAACTATTTCTAATTTGTTACAAAGCTATGATATTTGAATACCAAAACTTGACTAAGATTAGTCAATAAAAAAATAAAAAAATGGAATAACCTACGGAGAGTGCTTAAAAAAACAAAAAGACAAAGCTATGATATTTGAATACCAAATCTTGACTAAGATTAGTCAATAAAATAATAATAAAATGGAATAACCTACCTTTTAACACTCAATGCAAAGTGAAAAAAACTATTTTCAAATACTAAATTCAAAGTGACATTAGTATTCAAAATATTCATCAGAAAACTTAAATTAACAACACTGTACACATGCCTCCTTTTAGAATCCAAGCTTACCTCCAATGTCCAAGTGTTGTGACGTGGCTTTCTTTTAATTATCCTTATGACACTTTTAGTTGAGAGTTTTTATTTAGTATATTATTTTTGCATCATCTCATTAATATTTCATGCCTACAACGGTCGAATGATAAATTTATGGGAAATTATCTATGACAAAAACACATAATTAGGTGCTTCTTCATACTATGCCTAAGGTAGTCACCGCCACTTGCAATTCAACCATCATAAACTTCCATGCTTTCTCCACGTTAAACCATATTATCGCCACTTGCAATGCTACAAGCATGAGCTCCCATGATTTCTCCACGTTAAACCATATTATCGCCACTTGCAATGCTACAAGCATGAGCTCCCATGATTTCTCCACGTTAAACCATATTACGCCACTTGCAATTCAACGAGCATGAACTCCCATGCTTTATCTGCGTTAAGCCATATTACCGCCACTTGCAATTCAACCAGCATGAAATCTCATGCTATCTCCACGTTAAACCATATTAGATGAATGTTGGCAGTTTCTGAATCTCCTGTAGGCGTGTGTAGTTGAAGGAACCACATGTTTTCCAAAATCTAATAAACTCACCCAAGAGTCACGATTGAAATTACCTGTCTTCAACCTCGCTTCAGTCCTATTGCTACCTCAGTATTATTGTTACCTCTTCAATCCTAAATAACAATGGAGAGGAAACCTTAACGATAGAATGCCCAGATTAAGATGAAAAAAAAGGATGTTTGTACAATGCTATGTAATCAAGGATGAAGGTCCAGGAAAACTTGTGCAATGAATTGTTGAGTCCCATTCAAATTCCAAAATTCTCCAAAGGTCAAGAGGAAAGAGGAGCTGCCTGCACCTGCAGCACAAGGAGCAGTGGTTTTCCAGTGACCTATTGCAGCAGAGAATATCATATCCATCCATAAGATGGACAACAGGCTCACACCAAGTACAGCCGCCCCTATTCAGTTCTTGACTTCCGTCCTGCAGTGGAGGCATCCTTTCTTGTCAATGTGCCAAAGATTGTTGCAAAGAGGTGACACGATGCAGTGGGGGTTTTTAGGACTCCATAACAGAAAAATCCTCATACTCTCGCCAGTGCAAATGCTAGGCAGCGATCCATAAGTCCCTCAAAAAAATCTTGTTCATCCAAAGCAGCAAAGACTAGGTCACAAAAGTTGCCAGAGAAAATGGCAAAATACATAGGGACTTCTGTATTTCGCTTGGGAAACAAATCGCACATTCGTGGAATCCATGATATTTACGATTTTGGTCCTTGTTTGCCTCACAACTGGAGAGTGCGAAAATGTTCTCGGAAAGATACCGGACAAGCATTGTGCTGCAAGACCTACTTAAAATTATTATATAAAGACCAATTCTTGAACGAGGCATACTTGATGTATTATCTGCAAGAAGAGCCTGGCATAGTGAAGCCCGTCGCAGGATTCGAAGACACCAACTTTTTCAATCTCATTATGGAGTTTTTCCAAGAAGGAGATCTGTCACAGCTCGTTGCTAAGAAGGGAAACTATGCAGATGTCGAGGCCGAAGCTGCAGCCATTTTCAGACAGATAATGGAAGCTTTGGACCATTGCCATAGAAAAGGTGTTATTCACCATGATATTAAGTTGAGTAACATTTTCTTTTCATCGATTACACCTCCTGTGGTCAAGCTGGGAGACTTTGGCCTCTCAACAAAGTTTCAAAAAGGTTAGGTGTTTTACTGTAGTTTTCTGAGCATTACTGGGTCAATATATCTTCTATTTTTTTCAGTTTTTTCATAATCTAAATTTATGGGTATTGGAGATAACAAACTTTTATGTTAATACCATCTTTTATAATTGAACCAGGCGATGTTTTCCATGGGGAGCTAAGGACGACTCCTCAGTATAGAGCTCCCGAGATCGTGGCTTCCAATGGCTACTCCGAGGCCGTGGACGTGTGGAGCGTAGGAGTGTTGCTCTACAAGATGCTAGTGGGCGTTTATCCTTTTGTCCCCGAAGGTCGCAACCAGAGTGGAAGTACAATCCCCTTGACGTCGAAAGAGAGTAGATGCAAGTGACCGAGGAGCCAAAACGCAAGTGGACTGGGAACCTTCCGCAACTTCCATGTGGGTATAGTCAGATACATCCATATTGTGATTGATGCAACTGCTGTAATGAACATGCAGATGACAATTGTTGCATGGAGTTGGGTGGGAACGAGCCTAGAACAGCTGGCTCTGATGGTACCACTTGCTATAATAGATGGCAATGGGATATAATTTTTATTTTTTTAATTTTATTATTATGATGTCATTGTTGCCACATGTCAACTCAAATCCACATACCAAATTCCAAAGTTTACATCATCTTCTATCCACCAATAAGTTGTTTACAAAATAGTTTTCTAACAAATTAAAAAAAATATTTTACAAATCCCTATGTTATACTTTACAAAATAGATTTTAATTTTTTTGATAGAGAGCAACTAATACAAAGCCAAAAGAGTTTGACTTGCAATCGATTACAATATACCTGCTGTGGCAGGTATAAAAAAGATGAAAAATGAGTTGAATGTGAAAAACTCAACAAGAGACATGATGCAAGTATGTCTAGAATAAAGTTCTATTAAAAATGGTTTTTTTAGTCCTTAAGATACAACATAATGTGAATGATTTTAAACCTTGAGAACAAGAGGTTTACGAGACACTTTTCCAATGTCAATGACTCGGGATCATCCAGGTGAAACCAAGACAATTTGAGGACTCCCTATTAAGATTATCATGACGGTAACATGCGTGCATGAAAATGTCAGTAACGAAAATATATAGGAAAAA
>LPNX011024020.1:262524-288791 GCA_001517045.1 Pseudotsuga menziesii
CCAACCCGTAAGCTAGATATATCAATAACTCATGGGTCATCATGGGCCAAGACATAACATCAAGAGGATGCTCACCCTTTCAATGTCACTATGACTGATCAATATGTGCAGCCCCACCCCCCCTGTTGGAATTGAACCTTTGACCTCCTTAGAGATAACACATGTTCTTAACCATTGGAACCACTAAGGTGCACTATTTTGTTTTTTTGTTAATGAAAGGAGGGTGTTCAAGGAACAAAATAGCAATGAAATCTAATGTAGGGAAGGTAAAAATTCCTCTCCTTTTACTATATTTTTTTATCCTCATTTTTTATTTTTTTAAAGAACCATGGAAATGGGGGATTTGTATTTGTAACGAGTGCATGAAGAAAAGGGGATCATAGAATGAATCGGATTTAAGGAGGGATGATATTTATTTTAATTCCAAAAAATATCACACATTGGCATTTCTCTACGAAGAGGGGCCCATAGCGGAGGATATTTTTCCTTTTCTAAAAAATGACGAACATAGGGGCTTTTATGCAAGGAGGTAGTTGGGAGAGCCTTAAAATTTTGGGGCCCAAGGCACGATGATAATGCTAGCAATGAATGCAACTAGTCAATAACAGAGCATGCAAAGCTAGAAAATTTTAATCAACAAGATGAAAATTAAGTGTCAAAAGGGTTGAAGGATGACAATTTTTTTCAAACGGCATATAGATGCGACCAGTGGTTCAATGTGGATGTAATGAAACTGAACCTGTGACATGACAAAGCATATAGAGAGAAACAATGTGCGTCACTTGATGCCAATTGGGCCATTAAAACATGCATGATGCAACTTTGGAAGGTTGTCGAAGGGGTCAAATGGAAGCATATTTGGTGAAACAAAATATGGGTGCAATGAGGATTTTTCTCGGATATAATGGTTTAAATATCATAACACAAATATATGGGTGGTGAGAAATGATACAACCTCAAAGCTCAACAATTACATAATGATGACATTCATGACAACACTTCACAAGGTAGAAGTGGGGCTGATGCAAATGACCAAAGTGAGTACAGATGGGAAGAGCACATCACTTTGGAGATGATGGTCTAGGTAGAATTCCAAAGAGATAAAATTTAATATGTTGGTCCAAGTCGCTATGTTTTTAGGCTTTAGAATCATATTGTTGTTGAGGATCAACAGAAGCAAAACAAGCCCATATGTTGCATTGTCTATTAATATGCATATATTCTCCCAGCATGTACTGAAAATTCACGAAAGGATTGTTCAACAAGGGGAAAAAATTAGGGAAAGGAAACTTTGGGCGAGTTACAAAGGGAATTTTTAGGTAGGTTATTTATCCATTTTTCTAGGTCACTACTACATTTTCTATGATCAAGTTTACATGCTTATTGGTAACTTAACAAACATACAACTCCTTTGTTGAATGTGAGGGATTAAAATATCATAACGATTGGACATATCCTTGTTGTCTAATTTTGCACCTCCATCTATTTCCAAAATAATAATGTCTCTTAGTGTTTTTTAGCTCTAGGAACCATATTAATCCATTCCTTATATAGTATTTCAGTGGCTCACAAAGAAGGCATATATGCATTTGGGCAGATTCACCATTTGGTTTTCAATTCTCCATTATTAAACAAAATCCATGAACTTCCCTCTCTTGATTGAAGACCTACCATGAATTATCTATGTGATGATTGCAGTAATAAGAACACCATAAAGCCGAAGAGTGCACATTAGAAATATTCTTGATATGACAAGTCTTAGATGAGAAGAGGGATAAGTGAGAAAAATAAAAACATGTTTGAATATCCTCGCTATGACATGTGTCTTCCATGAGATGAAAGAGAACCAAGCAAAATGATCCTTTAGGTGAGCTTCTCCCATTTATGACTCATAAAAAAATAGAGCAACTAGTTGGAACAGACACTCTATCTATAGAAAGGGCTCTAATATAGATGTAGATTTTACATAAAGTGTTAGAGAAAGTAATACAAACATTTAGATATAGTAATCACATATTAATGAAATGGAGATTGTAGGTGTTATAGACTCCATACAACTTAATAAACGACGTATTATCCATAGATTGGATATTGTTCCTTACCTATGAAATTAATTTCTTTTGAAGGTGTTTCAATGGAGAAATAACACTAAAATGTTTATGGTTGGCATCGATGGTATTTTACTACTAGCATTAAATGAAAAACTTGTCACTTGACACAAAACTTGTCAATCGCATCTTCATCTTCACAAAACCTATAAATTATGAACCCGCTACAAGATTTGTTGGAGTCATCATATGCCTTTGTTGATGGGAATGTAATAAGGCACTAGAGTAGAGTAGAGGAGGAGACTAAATTTGTTAATCATTTGAACCCAAATTTGGAATTTTATTTTTCCCAATCTATAATTCTAAAATTCTAAAATTGTTTTCTATATTTGATTTTTTATATGTAATTATGATTCATTAAATGAAAATATTTCCCTAACCATTGGTCTCGTCCAATTATAATTTTGATGGAAAAAAACTAACCACCAACATGTCTATTCCTAATTTGATTTACAACTAGCACATGAACTTGAATCGTGGATGGAGAATACTGATACGTGAGATCAAGATCAATCATTGACCCATGAAGCTAGTGATATTTTATTATAATTTCATCGATCCATTTCTTATTATGGTTATTCCATCCATCAACATTAGAACCTCTCCATATTTGTATCATTTTCCAATCTCTAAATCCCTCTTCATGGGTGATTTAATAGTGTCCACCCTCCAAACTAAAACTTCGTGAGTTCTTTCCTAAGTGAATTCATACTACTGATGTTACCATACTCCATAGGAATGTGAAGGAATTCCCCCACCATCGATACATAGAGAAACTAATGCATAAGTGACTTCTTTAGGTGGATAAACAACCTCCATAGAATGTGAAAGGATTGGCACACCATGTGGTGAAAGAAAAAGGAAGCACCATCTATAAGTGTAAGAGATAAATACCCATCACAGATATCGCACGATAAAGCTTAGTAATTGGCTTTCGATAGATATCTATGAGTTGATAATCAAACAACTCCATTATTAGATAGTAAAGTTCAAAAGGGGGCATGATGATTGGACATATCCCCACCATCCAATCTTGCACCCTCCATCCAATTCCAAAATACAAACACTTAATAGAATGAGTAAATTTATGATAAAAAGGGCACTCCTTAAATAAAGGTAAGTCACTTAGTAACCTAATCCATGATTAAATTTTCTATTAGAAAATAATATGTAAATTATGATTAAAATTATCAAATTTTAGGTATGGCATTGAAATTAGAATTTACTTTATCTTCTTTTAAATACAAATGAAAGTGTCCATGAGGGTTAAGTTCAATGCTTCAAGCCTTGTGGTTCATTTTCTAATTCCCTACGTGTATTCATGATCCATGAACCTAAACTAAATAGATGAGGTTCCATTCATATCGGTTCTATTGATGTCACTTTGTGTCGAGTTGAGCCTTCATCTTTATTAGACAGAGGAAATTCAAAATAACGATTTTTTTTTTTAATTTTATTCGTAGTATAATATTGATTCTTTACTAAAGCACTAAAAACATTTGCTGTGAAATTCAAAATAAGGATTTTTTTTTTTTTTTTATTCGTAGTATAATATTGATTCTTTACTAACTCACTAAAAAGCATTTGGTGTGGACGTTCAATCATTTGTACATTAAATAAACATATAAAGTACAAAATTATAAATTATAATATTTAGCAATCTTGTATTTTAACAAACTAACATGAAAGTTTTAATTTTTTTGAACTTAATTTATTTTTATTCTTTATACATGCATTAAGTGTTATAAGGGTTCTTACACTTTGTATCCTTTTATATTAGTTATGCATAAAAAAAACATTTTCATCAGTAAGTTGTTCATATTAATTGAAATACTTCCCATTATTCTTATCCTTGAGAAGTTGTTTATATTGATTGAAATACTTCCCATTATATTAGTTGTACACTAAAACATTTTCATCCTTATTCCTATAAAGTTGTTCATATTGCTTATAAAAAAGTATTTTAGTATTGCACTGTACAAGATATAAACAAAAACGTAAGTTTTGATGACCATAATCACTAGACATGATATTGCTTGTATAAAGTATATTTTACATTATTGTAAAAGATGTCTTTTGATTCATATGAATAACAAAGACTGGTATTTTTTTTCCTCTGAAAAAAAAGTTTTTTTTACATTAATTAACAAAAAAATTTAAATGAAGATTCATATACCATAATTTGAAAAAATAAAAATAAAAAACCTTTTTTTTCATTTTTGCTTTATTTTAATTTCACAATATGTAAATTTTTCATTATTTAAATATGTTTATTTTAATGCATAGCTACATGTTATCACTCGACATTCTTCTTGTTATCCATTTATCAATTATCAGTTTTTTTTTATATTCATATCACATTCTTCTAGTTATCTACCATGAGTTATCCATGCATTTTTATACTTATAGTTATCTGCCATGAGTTATCCATGCATTGCTACCACTTATCCATTCATCAGCTAGCTACCAATTATTTTTACGCTGAAGGCATTGTTTAAGGGGACTGTTCATTTGGATGCTTCATCGTCTGTCGACCGCCAATAACGAGCCGCCACCTATCATTAAAATCAATAATAAACCATCATTAAATAAAACATCAATAATAAATTATCATTTAATAAAGAGCCCAGCACCGCGTCGTTTACGGGGACCTCCCTGTCTTACCAAATAGCCCCAAAAATGAGTCGAGAAAGCAGCAACCACACATGCTTCCTGACTGCTTGTGAATTACCAAAACATAGGACATTAAACATAGTTCATTACACCATAATTCCATAGGGGCCTGAAGGGTGCCATCGTCCTCATTTCGTCTGCCCTCCATTCCGCGTACTTCTCTAGTGCAAACTTGGAAAACAGAGGGTAATTGTGGATGTTGTATTTCACTAGCTACACATGTTCGACATATCCCTAAAGATATGCAACTTTGTCACGTCTCTGCGGTTATAGCCTCAACCCAATTGTATCAGTTCGAATTCCAAACTCCACCATATTATTTTTGGTAATTTAACATGTAACCCTGGAGAACTAGTATTTGAGAACTGTAACATTAAGAACATTGTAACATGTTACCCTGGAGAACTGAAGAACTGGGATTTGGGAACAGGGAGGGACCATCCGATCACAAATTCTGAACGGGGAGGGACCCTCTGATCACAAATTCTGAGCTCGACATATAGCGAGACAGTCATCCATGGTGGCCGTAGAAACCTCAGGCAAACTTGACGTCTTAATACGGGTCAGGTCACGGGTTTGAGTTGGAAAAAGGTTGAGGTTTTTCATGTCGGTCAAGATGGAATGAGACAAAGAGAGCCCAATGTCAAACTACTCTTTCAATAAACCATTTAGAATTTTCCTTCAAACAACTAAGAACTTAGAAAATGTGTAGCTTGAAACTCCACTCCAAACTTTGAAGTTCGTCTATAAATGCATAACTCTCTTGTTAATCTTGATTTCGAGACAAAAAACAAATAAACACATGATAACAATCGTTAATAGTCCCTATTTATATACGGAAAATAATAGCAACATATAAGCAAAAATTTTATTTGCCATGAAAACTCGCCATCAAAAAGGACACAAGGAGTGTGAAATGATATATACATGATCTCAGATATGAAATGATACTATAAACTTTTCGTTTCTCATAGGTCCTCGCCATCGGACTTTGTGATCAAAGAGTTTGCAATTTATATATAGATATAGGGTTTGAAAAACTAGTCGGTTCCGTGTTCTCCTGAAGTTCAGGAACTCACTGGAGGAAGTATTGAAGATTTCAGACATGTTGTTGATGATGTGTCAAAAATTCAACATGCTACAACATGCATATCAGTGGAAGCCTCAAATTCAGAGGTAGTGACATTGAAAAATGTTGAAATGATGGATGGGAATGGCATTAGCTCTAAGGTTGTACTTGATCCCGAAGTTTATGTTCAATTAACTTCTCTGAGAGATGAATTATTGAACTTTGATTTCACGAGTAGCATTCTAGTATTTCAGAGAAAATTCGTGCTCTGTGTACAATTGTAGGGTGGACGAAGGTGGTAACTGTTATCAACTAGCCTTGGGAAGTAGCTGATGAATTCACATTACAACTAGTTGAGACCCTCATGAAAGAGCAAGAAGGTTATGATTGGTCAGCTAAGATGCTTTCCTCTCTTATACTACCAAAGATTCTATGCTATACTACAGGCAGGTAAAGTGCATCAAAGGGCAACCGTGGATGCACTTTTGCTCCCACTGATACTTAACAAGGAGGGGTTAAATGTAGTAGTTTGTGAAGTCCTCAATACAATTATTAAAGACTGCTTACATGCAGATCACGTGTCTTCTTTCTTCCAAAAATTGTTGTTTGAAGATCACCGACAGGGTCTGCTATATGTTTTCCTTGTCATCAATGTGAAATATCTCAATACATTGTATGGACCGAACCTGTTTTTACCTTCTTTCGGAATATTTTGAATCAGCAGGTACCGTTAATACAAGTGGCTGGAGAGTTTTCCAAGTCCTTGAAATTTGGCAGTTTCTTACTTTGTCTTGTGAACAAGTACATGCTTCCCTCTTGAAACATCACAAGGCACATTTATGACGAAGTCTATCTTGTCAAAGTTAACTTGTCTTTGATATTCATTTTGCTGCATGCTTACTTTCATAACATGTATGGTGTTTCTAACCAGGTTTTTATTCATATGTTCTCAAATTATGGTTTCATCTGCTAACATTGCTACTTTTCATATCAGCTTCTAACAGGTTGTGTTCATACAAATGAACATGTTTTCTATGTATTTCATTCTGTTCTCATGTATATATACTAAATCACAACCTGTCTCATGTATATATACTAAAATACAGTCTTAATCACCACATTCAACGTTTCGGTAAATTCCAACCAGCGTAAGATAAACAGGCAGAGGGAAGTATCATATTTTTCTAAATTTTCATTGTGAAGTCGGCCAATCATCCTTTACTGCCATTGGTTTTCCTTGTCATATGGTGTTTCTTTGGGCAGCTTCATATTTAAAACTAAACCGATGGATTAATATAAGAAATTCAATTCATGAAAATGATTAATATGGTGGATACTTCGCCAAAAACCTAACTCTAACTAAGCATGATCTATGATTAGGTCTTGCATATATTCCTCTAGTCACATTGTCGATGATCGTGAAATCTTGATTTAATGATAGCTTAACACTTTTTTGGTTTCTATATATCTTATGTCATATATATCTTACATACATTCCTCTGGTCACATTATCAATGATCGTGAAATCTCGCTAATAACAGCTTAATACGTTTTTTATTTTTATATATATCTTATGTTATATATTTCTTTTTATTAAATACTATATGAATAACAATACCTTAGAATATCAAAATATTTTTAATTTATATATGTATATTAATTTGTTAATATAAATTTAAAATTATAATGACAAAAAGTGTGTTCACTAGAAATTTAGAGCTTTTAAATTATAATGACAGAAAGCTTGTTCTTGAGAAATTTACAATTAATATTAAGTTTTGGGAGGGTAGAAAAAGGTCTAACAGTGTCATAGAATACAATATTTTTTTGGAAAATGTTATATTGTGTTCTCATTTTATAATATACTAGCAAGCCATTTGTATTTATAATATGGTTTATATAATGTCTTTCATCAAGCTAAATGTCACCATATATTTCATCGCATATCTCCCAATTTGATTGATTGCTTATCTAGATACAATTTCATAGTTGTATACCTGCAATGACCTCCAACTTTGGACCATTTTTGTCTTATTGACCTTGCACAACAACGATCATATAACCAAGGACGAAAAACTAGAAAGTCAAAGCAAAGACTTGTCCCTACACACACACACATATCTATTTATAAGCAGGAAATTCGGTTTTAGTACGGCATTTGGATCATCCCAAAGTTTCACTATAATGGTTTCCAATAGCCATAATGGCCCAAAGGAAAGCCCATAAGCATCTATGTAATTGATAGGGTTGTTCTTCCTTATTTCTTTGGCATCCTTCATACACTTTTGGTTTGAGTGGGAAAAGGCCAATGAGAACCTTTTTTTACGAGGTCGTCCATGTATTTAACAAAGAAGTCACCCCACATACTCATAGCTCATAACAATAATTAGACAAGTTGTTTGCATTTCTAATCATTTCCATCATTACAGTACACAATGTTAGTGGAAACTTTTTAGGATCCATTTAAGCACACCACATAACGAAACCTACCACTATCAATCGTATATTGTCTTCCATTTTAGACTTCATCATTTTCAACAACTCGAACCCTTTTGTTACACTGTTTAAGATATAGAGTCAGTCTATCCATTGCGTCCAAAATGAAGAGCTGCTCATTTTGGTTCACAAAAACAATTTCAAATCTCTCCAAAACCTCTACAAGAAGACCTGCAACAACTCGATTTTCCTTCCCTATTTCCTCCTTGACACTCTTCCACCAATCATTGTAATCTTCTTCACCTTGTAGACAAGCAATATCCTTCTAAATACCATAAAATAAAATAAAGAAAAAATATATTAATATTTCAAAAAGAGGGTGGATGGCTAAATAAAAAGTACTTAAGGGGGAGGTTTAATGTGCACAAAGGATATAATTAAAGATTTAGGAAAGTATATATATCATTAAATTGCTTAGGAAAATACTTGGTAATTAACAATTAAATGTTTAATCGTATTCTTTAAAGTTAACCCATTTTTAATGGATAGATTTAGTAGGATTATAAAAGAGGTAGGATGCATAAACAAGAAAGTGTTGCATGGATCTCAAGAAACATTATAAGAAAAGTGTGATTCAATGGCTAAGTCGGGTCATCTAAAGATGAAAGCTAAGAAGATGATGGAAGTGGTATATCTTTTGAAGATGATGGAAATCAATAGCTACATTTATGCTACTATGAAGAATAAAATACAATTATGTGTAAAGTAGTCATGATATAAGGGCATTTAAAACTCTACATAATAATATACTGCTTCTATATGTAGCACTAACCCTAATATGCTTACATTATAAAGATAGGAAAGAGAAGATATGTTGCAGAGAAATATTAAATAAAGAGACTTCGAGAGACCACAATGTATACTAAAAAACAACCTCTTTTGCATTTTCCAATAGGTACTCTTCAATATCATGGCCATCCACATCCTACTCAATCTTTATGAAAATAGATTAATGCCTTGTGTATCATGCATACATGTACTACTTGTATGGAATCATATCCTAGCATTCATACTCGTCCATCTCTCAATGGACACATTTCCAATCGATGCCATAGAGAAACTGATGGTCATTGATTCTCAAAATGGAATAATATGGACCATGGTGATAGACCCATTGTACTATCCATATTCAAATTGAAGAAATGTTTATTCCTCATGTTAGCCCAATTTTGTAGGTTACGCATGCTCATGGTGGACATTATAGTTGTCACACTATTAACTCCCACAAACAAATTGTTCAAATTACAAATTTCCTTCCACGCCACCTTTCAAACAATTGATTTACGCAAACTTTTGACCCCAAAAAACATTGGTTAAGCCCTCAAATGGTTCTCAAAAGGATCTAGACCCCAAATATGCAACGTAAGACCTACCTCTAAAATGTGCCCTACAAGCCCATTCATCCTATTTTTCCAACTACAAATCACCAAAATAGATGAAAAAATATATATTTATCTGATTCAGATCATTTGGGTTCAAATGATCGTCGTTGTTTGTCTTTTATTACTCATATTATATAATGATGAAAACCCATTGAGCTAACCCTTTAAACACATAAAATCATATTGTCTACTTACACAACTTTCTTTCATGTTACAATATATTGAAGTTTTTATTGGCGTTTCATTTCCCCCGCTTTGGAGGTATGCTAGTTTATATTCATTTTTTTTATAATTGTTTATTTTAAACTTTAAACTACTCCCATAGCCATAGAATCAATCTCTACAGTTCACTTATAGATGAAAAGGCATTGGCCACAATACACCCCAAATCTCAAATACAAAATTCTATCCACATAAATATAAAATTAATTAATTAAAAAATAAATATTATTTCAAATATAAAAATCTTGTGATGCGATGGACTCATACCATATCTCTGGTCAGGGCCAGAAATTCTGGGGTCCATTGGCCTCAGATGGGCTACCTTTGATTAGCAATGTTGAAATTTTAACAAACATCATTGTGTTGATTACCGTTGAACAGTTAAAGATTCAGACGATTAACCAACGTCATTGTGTTGAATCTGTTGATTACTGTGGAATATGATAGCCAAAACCAAGCCGACTAAACTTGGGTTTAGGGCTCAGTCGATATTAAGTTTTAATTTTCACTTTTCATGCCGACCAATTTACCATTTTTCTAGTTGGGTGAAACTTGTCTATGTCCGACTAGACAAGTTTATAAATTTTAGTCGGTCCTTCACTCGACCAAAATTACTTCGACTTACTTGTCTGACCGGTTTTTAGCTCGACCACTTGTCACTTCGACCAAGTTGGCTCACTTCATGTCTTCGACCAAGTCGGCTCACTACTTGCCTTCGACTAAGTTGTCTCACTACTTACCTTCGACTAAGTTGACTCACTACTTACCCTCGACTAAGTCGGATGCTTCAGTCGGCTAACTCAACCTACCACTCTAGTCGGTTCTGACCACTCTAGTCGGCTCGACCACTCTAATCGACTTATACAACCGACCACTCTAGTTGGCTCACTTTGGTCGAAATATGCAGAATATGTTTCTTAGTCTAAAGACTTAAGAAATTACAAATGCTTTAAACTATGAGTAAGATGAAGTAAAATATACACATTTACAAATCCAAATAACTTATGAAAAACATATTTCCAAATATGTAGGAATACTTGAGTCGACCAATGTGCCGTAAAACCTGGAACTTTCACGCGGTGAGATTTTTATGGGTTCTTTGATCTTTCACTTATCAGTAATTGTAAAAGACATTTACAGAAGTAAATTTGGAAATATGTGTGGCCAAATAATCATGCATTCAACCACAAACTATTTCATATATTAACTATGCGGAAATAACAAAGTATTACAAACTTGTTGGTTACAAACTGGTCAGTCCAGACTTGTCAGTCCAGACTCGTTGGTCTACAGAGCTTCAGCTCTTCGACTAAATCACATGCACAAAAGCTTGAGCTTCGACTTTTCTTTCTCACCCTGAGTTCCTCTGCTGTCTAATGTCTGTGTTGTCTCTGTGTATATTGATTTACAATTTGCTTCTTCTATTTATAGGCAATCTGAAAATTGCTTCTGCATGGGCCGACTGACTCACCATTAAAGACTGTAATAATTATCTACCTAACAACTTAGCTTCATAAATAAATTCAACTGGATTACGTTGCCTACTCGTGGACTTTTCCTTCTTGTCAGACTGACAGACAAGATCTTAACTTGTACAGACTTTGACAGAGTCGGCTGGAAGTCAAGTACAGATCTGCAAGTAATTACATTTTTCCAACACTCCCCCTTGATTATGAGCATATGCGGACTTTTAAAACAAAATTTACAAAATGTTTCAGAGCTTAGACATGTACTGTTTATGATAGAATTCACTATGGAGAACTTGTCATTCCAAGATAACTACGCAGATACTGGAATGTGTCCTTTGCCAATGGCTTTGTGAAGATGTCACCAAGTTGGTCTTTAGACCTGCAAAATTCCAAACAAATTTCCTCGTCGTTTACCAACTCTCTTATAAAATGAAACCTTGTGTCGATGTGCTTGGTTCTCTTGTAAAACACAAGATTCTTTGATAATGCTATGGCTGAATTCTTGTCGCAGAAGATTGTTATCGGTTCTTGATGGTTCTGTGACAAGTCTTTTAAGACTCTCCTCATCAAGACAGCTTGACATGTATCACTTGTTGCTGCAACATACTCTGCTTTAGCTGAAGATAGAGTTACTATGGGATGTTTCTTTGAAGCCCATGAAACAACAACTATACCAAAATGAAATGTGTATCCATATGTGCTTTTCCTGTCATCTATACCGCCTCCATTGTCACTGTCAGTGTAACCAGTGAGTTTAAAATTTTCTGAGGTAGAATACATAATACCAAGGTTTTTTGTGCCACTTACATATCTTAGAATTCTTTTACCTGCTTGCCAATGTGAGTCTTTTGGTGACTCCATGAACCTTGAGATCGGACTTACTCCATACATAATGTTTGGTCTTGTTGCTGTCAAATACATAAGGCTGCTAACAAGCCTTTTGAATAGCGTACGATCTACAGTGGATCCTTCATCATCCTTGCTTGGTGTTGGGGCTGTCTTGCAATTAGACATGTTAAATATTTTTAAAACTTCACTTGCATAATTAGACTGTGATATAAAGATACCACTTTTAGACTGTTGAACTTCAATGCCTAGAAAAAATTTCATAAGCCCCAGATCAGTCATTTCAAATCCACTTTCCATGACTGTTTTAAAATCTGCTATGCCATAATCACCAGTAAATATTAAATCATCTTCATACAGGTAGACAATTTACATCTTACCTTGTTCATCGACTTTGGTGTACAAAGTCGGTTCACTTTCACTTCTGTGAAATCCATTTTCAATGAGATAGGAATCAATCCAATTGTAACAAGCTCTAAGAGCTTGCTTCAAACCATATAATGCCTTTCTCAGCCTATACACTTTGTGCTCTTGACCTGGAACTTCATACCCTTGTGGCTTTTCCACATATACTTCCTCTTCTAGATAACCATTTAAGAATGCTGACTTGACATCCATTTGAGGAACATGCCATTTGTTTTGAGCAGCAATGGCCAAAACTGTTTTGACTATATCCATGCGTGCAATAGGTGCAAACGTTTCATTGAAGTCAATGCCGGGTTGTTGTGTGAACCCTCTTGCTACCATTCTTCCTTTGTGCTTTTGCACATTCCCATCAGCATCTTGCTTTGTCTTATAAATCCATTTCACACTGATTACATCCTTGTCTTTTGGTACATCAACCAGTTCCCATGTCTAGTTTTTCTCAATGCATTCTATTTCTTCATCCATGGCTTGTGCCCATACTTCTTCTTCAATAGCTTCTTCAAATGTTAGTGGATCATATATAGGGGAAAATAATGCAAACAAATAGAATGAATTAGGTGTACCAGCTTCATATATCTCTCACAGACTTCTTGTCTTCACCGGTTCTGTTGATGTTGACCTCGATGAAATGGTTGATGGAGTCTACTGTCCTCTTGGTGTACTTGTCGGTGTAGCTTGAGCTGCTACTTGTGTCGATGGTCCTTGTGCTGAGCCATGTCTTGGTGTCACGGGAGTCGACGGTGCTCCGACCAATTGACTTACATGTGGTATTTGAACCACTTCCTCTTCCATATCATCATTTTTGATGTTCGACACAATGTTGACATTCACATCGACGGTTCCATCCCATGATTCATTCTCAACAAATTGAACATCTCAATTGATTATCACTTTCCTTGTGACGGGGTCATACAACTTGTATGCTTTTGTGTCTTCTGAATAGACGACAAGAATACATTTATGTCCCTTCTTGTCTAGCTTCCTTCTCAGCTCATCTGGAACATGAGCATATGCAACACAACCAAAAACTTTTAAATGGGAAACACTATGATTCATACCTGTCCATGCTTCTTGGGGAACTTTGTTCTTCACACTCTGTGTCGGACATCGGTTCATAATGTATACAACAGTTGCGACTGCTTCACCCCAATACTCATTTGGCAAATGCTTGGCTGCCAACATGCTGCATGCCATCTCCATGATGGTTCTATTCTTCCTTTCGGCAATACCGTTCTGCTGAGGTGTATACCGTGCAGTGAATTGTTTCTGTATGCCATGGGTCTTGCAAAAATTCAGAAATTCATTTGAAACATATTCACCTCCTTTGTCGGTCCTTAAGATCTTGATGCGGTGTCCACTTTGGTTCTCCACGAGTGCCTTGAATTGATGAAAATAACCAAATGCATCATATTTATGTTTCAAGAAATATACCCATGTCTTTCTTGAGTAGTCATCAATAAAGGTTAGAAAATAGTTGCAGCCACCAATGGATGATGTCTGCATTGGACCACAAATGTCAGAGTGCACAATTTTAAGTGGTGTGCATGTTCTATAGGACTTTCCGACTGGAAATGTCTCTCTATGTCGATTGCCAAAAATGCAGCCTTCACAAACCCTCTCTGGTCTGTCGATCAATGGTAATCCCTTCACTATATTCTTTGTGTGTAGTAGCTTTAGCCCACCAAAATTCAGATGTCGAAATATGAAATGCCACAACCAGGATTCATCCTGAACTTCTGTCTGAAATGTAGCTTACAAATTAGCGCTGCAATTTTCTCTCTTGTCGAGGATCTCTACTGTTTATTCACTTTCTGCCTTGAATGCAGCTCTTGTCTTTGTCTTCCCTTTTATGTCGAGAACTATCCTCAATGGAAACAAGCGGTTGCTTGTCATTGGCACTTTTAATATCACCTGGTCGCTTAGACGCTTGTCTTTGATCACACAGTGTTCACCTTCCATGTAGACTCTGTAGCCTTTTTGTAACAACTGTCCAATGCTTAACAAATTATGTTTCAGACCTTCGACATGATAGATATCAGGGATATACTTACTTTCCCCCTGTTTGGTTAGAATATCAATAGTGCCTTTTCCTAAGACAGTAACTTGGTCATTGTTTCCAAGTGTAACATCAGTTTTAACTGAAGTGTCTAAACTGGAAAACAGATTCAAATTACTAGTCATATGGTTTCTACAGCCTGAATCTAAGTACCATATGTCATGTGGACTTTCTTGAACAACATTGCATTCAAGTGGAGATGTCGATGCCATTAACATTGCACCTGTCGAAGTGTTGGTTCTGGTCAACTGACTTGGGCTTTGCCTTTCTTGGTCATATTGCTTCTTTCTGCATTCATATGCATAATGACCAAACTTCTTACAGTAATGACATTGAATTTTTGATTTATCAAACCTCTGGCCACTTGGCTGACTTGGGTTCTGGTTATCTCCTCTGCCATCGACATTTGCAGGATTTCTGCCTCGTCCTCTTCTTGAAGAACTTCTTCCTCTGCCTCTGAAGTTGTTTCTCCCCCTGCCTCTACCATGGATTATGGATGACTATGCTGCAAATGCACCTTCCAATGATGTCTGTGATATGCTGATTCTGTGTTCATGATTGATGAGTGAAGCTTGTAGCTCATCAATGGTAAATGTTGACATGTTTGTGTGTTCCTCTAAGGTCACAACCAAGTTTTCAAATCTTGGGGGAAGACTTCTGAGAATTTTTTCAACAACCCTTTGGTCTGATATGGGTTCTCCATGATATTTCAGTTGGTTTAACAACCCAACAACTCTGGTGTAGAATGTGTCTACATTCTCTGAATCTTTCATGGACAGAGATTCAAAATATTTTTTCAGAATCTGCAGCTTGGATGTCTTTACCTTATCCAAACCTTGATAGGTAGTCTCCAATGTATCCCATGCTTCCTTAGCATTAGTCTTTGCTACTATTCTTGGGAGTATGCTCTCATGCATAGCTTGATGTATGAAAAACTGAGCTTTTCCATCTTTCTTCCTATGTTCTCTCAAGACATCTTTCCTAGCCTGTGTGAGATTGTTATATCCTGCCATGTCTGCTGGTTCTGCATAATCATGCTGGATTATCTCCCAAACATCTTGACCTCTGAATAAAGACTTCATTGTTAAAGACCAATATTCATAATTCTTTCCTGTAAAACTTGGAGGTTGCAATGAACCAGAAGTGGAATCCATTTTTAATTTTTTTAATTAACTTTCCTTAGAAAATTAATTTCCACTTTTTAAGAAAATATTTCTTTCCTAAAATCTTGGGATGATATAAACCTTGCTCTGATATAACCTTGCTCTGATACCAGATAGCCAAAACCAAGCCGACTAAACTTGAGTTTAGGGCTCAGTCGATATTAAGTTTTAATTTTCACTTTTCACGCCGATCACTTTACCATTTTTCTAGTCAGGTGAGACTTGTCTATGTCCTACTAGTCAAGTTTATAAATTTCAGTCGGTCCTTCACTCGACCAAAATTACTTCGACTTACTTGTCCGACAGGTTTTTACCTCGACCACTTGTCACTTCGACCAAGTCAGCTCACTTCATGTCTTCGACTAAGTTGGCTCACTACTTACCTTTGACTAAGTCGGCTGCTTCAGTCGACTGACTCAACCGACCACTCTAGTGGGTTTCGTCCACTCTAGTCGGCTCGACCACTCTAGTCGACTTATACAACCCACCACTCTAGTCGGCTCACTTTGGTCTGCAGAATATGTTTCTTAGTCTAAAGACTTAAGAAATTACAAATGCTTTAACCTATGAGTAAGATCAAGTAAAATATACACATTTACAAATCCAAATAACTTATGAAAAACATATTCCCAAATATGTAGGAAGATTTGAGTCGACCAATGTGACGTAAAACCTGGAACTTTCACGCGGTGAGATTTTTATGGGTTCTTTGATCTTTCACTTATCAATAATTGTAAAAGACATTTACAAAAGTAAATCTAGAAATGTGCGGCCAAATAATCATGCATTCAACCACAAACTATTTCATATATTAACTATGCGGAAATAACAAAGTATTACAAACTTGTCGGTTACACACTGGTCGGTCTACACAGCTTGAGCTCTTCGACTAAATCACATGGACAGAAGAAGCTTGAGATTTGGCTTCTCTTTCTTAGCATGAGTTCCTCTGCTGTCTAATGTCTGTGTTGTCTTTGTTCGACTGAATTACGTTTCCTACTCGTGGACTTTTCCTTCTTGTCAGACTTACAGACAAGATCTTGACTTGTACAGACTCTGACAAAGATCTGCGATTAATTACATTTTTCCAACAAAATAGTTGAAGATTCATACCGCAGAGTGCTTTCCCTAGGAATTCCGTGGAGAAGTGGATGAGCGGTCGAAGCACACCCCTGAAAATATATATTCATGGCGTCTCGTTGCTTTTCATTTGCACGGGATTTGAATACACTGCCTGGCCACGCATCCAAGACGCCGGACTTGTAAGGCTTAGCGCCGACTGGGAGCGGATGAGTGAAGCATCAGCCTCCAAGATCAAGTTGGTTCCATTATTGAACCCATCGAATAAAATAGAGATAGGCATTACTGTTATCACAAGGGAGAAGAATACTATCAGAGTGAGGTTGCCCACGTGTGTTACCAAAACGAGAGAAATACAATTCCAAGAATCCATTTAATTTTTTTCTCTGTTAGTACATATATTATGAATGAACTTATCTTAGTAATGGGTTAGTTTATATATATATTATGAGTTGTAGATTACTTATGGGTTAGAGGCGTAGATTAGTTGGTGTTTGTGGGGTTTAGTTTTTATGAATTTTTATATTCAAATTTAATAATAAAAATTTAATTTATACATATATTATGAAGTGTAGATTAATTGGTCTTTGTGAGATTTAGTTTTTATAAATTTTTATATTTCAAATTTAATAATAAAAAATTTGAGTTTGTAAATCAACTATGTCTAAGGTTGAGTTTGTAAATACACGATCAACTTGGATAATGATATCTACGAAATAAGCAGAAAGTCGACACACGGTTCTTCCTTCCAAGTGGAGAGAAAGTCCACACACTTTTGAGAAATCCTGAAAAATTAACATTCAGCATCACGTGAGAAAATCCATCCACTTTCTAGAAATCCCCACAAACTAACATTCAGCAACACGCAACCATTGAATGATTGAATCGTTTTGACAATTATATTAAATGAATCAAAGAAACTACAGTAAATACTTATCTCCCAATTATAAAGGTGTTTCAATTATAATGGCTTTTCAACAACGCTGCAAATACTTTCCATATTTTCTCATCTCACGTGCTTTCCATCCTAGAATATGTGAACTAAAAAATCATGTGTATTCCCCATAGAAACAGTTAATATAATTCAACAAAACTATTATAAAATTCCATTTTCATTTCTTTTTTCAGAGGAAAAAATACCAGTCTTTGATATTCATATGAATCAAAAAGACATATTAAACAACAAACATAAACATGACAGGTGGTAGATAGCATTCCAGCCCCACCCATTCAGCAGAAAGATAGGAATGTACAGCATGACAGCCAGCCAATAAAGGATAAAAAACAAAGTCTGATCAATGCAGACTTTTCTCATCATCCCTGAATATTCAGGTCAGAAATTTCCGAGAATATCTGAGGTGACCTGCAAACATACATTCCATAGAACGACACAGCTAGCTGAAATGTCTCCCAAATCAGACAATGAAAAGTAAAATACAGAACATGGCAACCGAATACTGTAAAAAGTAGATAAAACAGCCATCAAAAAAGTGAAAAATGTCCATCTCCAATGACCTTCCCATCCAATGTTTCAGAGAAATGTTCAGTTCCCACCTCCAATTTCAGAGCCTTTTTTGATAGACCATCAGCTAGCATATTGTGCTCCTGGAAAATATGATTAAAGGTCACCAGTGGGACAAGTTGCAGCATAGAAAATATATCATCGCACCAATGTTTCAACGTGGGTATTTCAAGGGCAGAAAGTCTTTTTACCCATGAGATAATCACCATTGAATCACCGAAAATCATTTGAATGGGAAAACCCATCATATAGCTTACTCAGAGGATAGACCAAAGTGCGAGAAGTTCTGCGCGGGTATTGGTGCTAGTCCCACAGCCCACGGAAAAACTGAAAAAATGGGTTCCACTGAGATAGATCACAAAGCCAGCTCCTCCCTCATTCATTTGTGCTGCACCATCAAAGTATGCAACATGAAAAGTATGCTTCGGCTTAGGACCAATCTGTCGGCAAGTTTTTGTTAATTGAGGCACAGGGTAAAGGGCTAGATAACTCTCAATCCTGGTAATGAGCAGGGAGGCATATGGTTTTCCATTTTCAAAAAGACATTTGTTACGAAGGAGCCACAGGAACCAGAATACAACAACAGGGGTGTAACGAAATGACTCAGTTTGGGCAGTGTTGTTAAACCAATGAGCTAAGAAAGTCTGAACAGAGTTGTGTGGGGTGTAAGTGAAACCCAAACTTGCCGAGAAGTGAGTGAAGATTTTCACAAAGAAAGGACACAATAAGAATAGATGTCCACAACCCTCATTGTCACTTTCACAAAATACGCATCTACTAGGACCATTATAACCACGAGATTACAGATGATACCAGGTGAGGATCCTGTCCTTTACCAACAACCAGCTAAAACAAATTATCTTCAATGGTATCTTCAAAGTCCACAGTAAGAACAAAACCCGGTTTTGTTCCTCTAAAAAGTTGGTATGAAAAAGACAGTCATAACCTCGAGCAGCACTAATAGGACCCACGTAATTACCGAAAGGCCAAAGGAGCGAATCAGACTCCTCTTTTAACCTTATTCTATTGAATGCCAAACCTCTGATATATAATCTCCATTGTTTACCCCATTCATCACATAGATCAAGCTCCTCAGCAGAAAACCAATGACCAGTAGTGTGATTTTTTGCCTGATCGAGAGTGCATATCCCATAGTATTCCAGGTATAATATCAGCTCATCAGACAGGATATAGGAACAGCCTAATCCAACAATAGGGTCCACACCAACATGAACCTCAGTACCATTCCCAACTTGCCAAAGTAAACCTTTCCCAATCCAGTGTAGAGTTTTTAGAAAGCCTTTCCAAATTAGCTAAACATTCCAATGCCTGAATTTTTTAAGTCTGAACCAAGATTGCAGTGTCATATTCTTCATATATTTTGCCTTTAGAAGATGATTCCATATTCCAGAATTGTTCAATACACACCAAAAATTATTCATCCTCAGTGATAAATTGAAGAGTGGGAGATGTTTTATTCCCCAGCCCCCCTGGGAAATGGGACGAGCCAACAGGTGCCAATCTGTCATGTGGAACATTTTTTGCTTGGTCGAAGACCCCCAAAGGAAAGAATAGATAAGTTTTCTGAGCTTTTCCAGAATGGAAGAGGGTATTGGGAAGAGTGCAAACCAATAGACTGCAAGCTAGAAAGAACAGAACGAACCAGGACCAGACGACCACCCAAAGACAAGAACCGATTTGACCAATGGTTAATACGTTTCTCAAATTTTGTTATGAGCCAAAGCCAATCTTTAACTAGATAGCCCGAGGGCTTCAAGTAAAAACCAAGGTAAGTGAACCCATGATCGAGGTGAGCAAATCTGTAGGGCATGATGCCTGAAATTCTGCCCAGCAAAGCTTCATCCAAATCATAATGAAGGAAACAAGAATTATCCATATTGATCTTCATGCCAGAGGCATCACAGAAAGTTTCAAGTAAGACCTTAAAAGCTATCCAATCCTCAAATGTGCCCATCCCGAATAAGATCACATCATCTACAAAGAGTAAGTGTGTGAGAGAAAGGTTAGCCGAAATCTTGATTCCTTTGATAACACCATTTCACTTGGCATCTTCAATCAGGAGGCTAAGTCCTTCAATAACCAATATAAAGAGCAATGGGGATAAGGGACATCCCTGTCTAATGCCTCGAGAAGCGGGGAAGAAAGAGGAAGGTGAACCATTGACAAGGACAGCAAAATTAGCCAAAGAGATACACCCCATAATCCAATTCACACCCACAAGTGGGACCCCAATCTAGATAAGAATCAGCTTGATGAATGTCCAATTAACCCAGTCGAAATCCTTAGTCAAGTCCAACTTAAGTATGAGAGCCGATTTCTTCATCAATTTTACAGAATGGAGTACTTCCTGAGTAATGGCTACAGGCTCGTGTATCAGGCGGTTCTTGAGGAAACCAAATTGCTGGGGAGAGATAGAGGAGTCTAAAAAGGGCTTGAGTCTCAATGCTGCCACTTTAGAGATCAGTTTATAGCAATGATTGCATAAAGATATGGGCCAAAAATCCCCAAAGTTGATAGGGTGTTCTACCTTTGGTATAAGAGCAATAAAGGTAGAGTTAATAGCAGGGGAAAATTTTCCCAGAAGACAAGAGGATTCCACCAAATTACCCAATGAAGGACCCAGAAGATCAATAAAGAATAAATAAAACTCAACCGTCCAACCATCAGGCCCTGGGGCTTTATCTTTTTTTAAAGTCTTTAAAGCCCCCTCTATCTTAGAAAGGGAAACAGGGCTGGTAAAGGCAGAATGATATTCCCTAGAGACATAGGAAGGAAAGAGACGAATGACCTTCAGCTGAGCAGAAATATTGGACAATCTATCATCAGCAAAAGTTTCTTTAAAATGGCACACACTAAGGGCTTTAATGCTCTGATCTTCTGATATCCAGACACCCTCTTCATCCTGTAAACTCCAGATGGCATTCTGATTTTTCCGGGCCGAAGCGACAGCATGGAAAAATTTGGTATTGGCATCCCCAAATTTGGCCCAAGTAACTCTGCTTTGTAGTCTAGCAGAGTTCAATTCATGATCCAAATGTTTTTGAACTGCTACTTTTAAATCATTCAATCTGCATTACTGATCCTGGGCTAATATAGCAGATTGAGACGAGAGAAGAAGGGAATTTATTTCTTCTTCCAATCTTACAGCAATGTCCTTCAATTTTTGAGCCTCCGCCTTAGTCCAAACTTTTACCTTCTCTTTCAATAGGCGAAGCTGAGAAGAGAGAACAAGCATAGCATCCAATGAAGAATCCGTCGGGAGGGAAGGCCATGTATTACGAATCATATTAACAAAAGCCTCATTTCCAAGCCAGGTATGATTAAATTTATAAGGGTAAAGACATGGACTTTGTGGATCACCCCATTCAAGCAAAACTGGGAAATGATCATAAATCCCGCATCTATGAGTCCATACGCGGTGTCTTGGCAAACAACTAATGAGTTGTTCTGACAGCAAAAAATGATCCAATCTTTTGGAAATGCCATCTTCCCCCGCCCTACCATTTCTCCAAGTTGGACCGGCATAGGAAGGAGCAAGATCCACAAGATGATGATCAGTGAATAAAGAGGAGAGGAAAGGGCCCAAAGGGTCAAGAAGAGCTTTTGTACCCCATATTTCAGAGGCATTTAGAGTAAAATTCATATCCCCAGCAAGAATAAGGTTAGGTAGCGAGAGGATACCTCCCGAAGCTATAGCATTCCAAAAAGTATCCCGATGAAGGTAAGGGCCATAGACATTTAGTATGGAGAAAGGTAAAGACGACCCCCGCAACGAAACTTCAATAAAAATACCCGCCACCGTATGAAAAGATTTACATCTAAGCACCTTTGGGTTCCAGCCTGAGAGGATGCCTCCTGAGAGCCCTATAGAGTCTAGTGCACAAAATTCCCACCCAGGACACACCTTGGAGAAGGCATAGAGAGCCAGGTAAGTGCTGGTCATAGTTTCCTGTAGGAGCACCACATCCGGGGAAAGTGACAAAAACAACCGGCGGAGGCTTTTCTCTTTGGCTGAGCCTCCTAACCCTCAAACATTCAGTGAAAGAATACGCATCAGGTATGCGAATGTGGAGGGGTCAATGCTCTAAGGACCCTTTGGTTTGAGGATACAGTCATACGAGCCATGTTCTTCAGATGGGTGGATAAAGGAGTATAAGGAGCAGGAGCTAGAGACTCAGTTAAGATCGACGAAGGTTTTTTTTTCCTTCTAATGGTGACATTTTCTAACTGAATGGAATCAAGGGGAAGAACTGACGGCGACAGGGGTGTCTTATCTGAGAATATGTTCAAAGATTTATGGAGTGAAGGATCAGAAAAGGACGGAGAATCAACAGGGCTATGGGGAGGTGAGGTGGATAAAGGACCTAAGGGAACAAGTGGTGGGAAGTCTGATGGCGAGAAAAGGGGTTGGGCGAGTCCATCATCCAGCACGAAAATATTTAAAGGAGAAGCTTCAGAAGGGGTAAATGCATAGCTAGAATCCACAAGGAGAACTTCATCATCCCTGATAATGGGAGCGTGGATAAGAGCAGAATCGAAACCGTGAGAGTTCGACAGAGAAGGGGAGGGAGACCCCTCGCTCTCAGAATGTGGAATATGGGACAAACCCGACCCACCCCCCCGAGGAGATATATCAGTCAGAGCCATCTTCAGAATGGGAGCAGTGGGGGGAGACAGTCGACCTGCAGCCTCAACCTCCCTGTCAATGGGAGTAATAAGGGAAGGAATGGGGGGACCAGAAGAACTCAAAGAAGGGGCATGCAGTGGGATCAACAACCCTGAGTCAACAGAAGGTGAGGCATGTGACAAGTCAAACCCATCAACCCCATCAGTAACAACCTCCGCAGTCAGGATATTGGGGCTCACCAAGGGTATGCCAGGGACCGTCGACAGCATGGGGGAACATCCCGGAGCAAACGAATCCAAGTAGGTGATTTCTTAATCATATGAATCATCGAATAAAGCACAAGCATCTTTCAGATTATCGAAAGAAGAAAGTGGAAGAATCGAGGAATGTCTTACCTTATCATCCCCCAACACCGATATGGGAGACATCTGTTCAACATGGGGAGAGAGAGAGCCCAAAGAACGAGATGAAAGACGAAGCGATGGGAAACTTCATCTTAAATGCCCAATCCCCCGACAGCAGCTACAATGAAAAGGAACACCCTGATAATCAATTCTTTGTGATAGAAGGCGCTCATTGCATAGTATATCAATGTCAGTCGGCAGACCGTAGGAGGTGTCGATTTCCACCAAAATTTTTGCAATCCTTTTGTCAAAGGCATTCATAAAATCCTCATCAACCGCAATAAAATGATTGATCGTATTTCCAATACCTTCCAGGATAGCACAGTTCCAGAGTGGAAAGGGCAGTCCTGGTAAAAGAGTCCAAAGGTGTCTCTTTTTTATCCTTTCACGAGCCGGATCAAAGTGCACATGCCACCTATCAAGAACCAAAGAGCCCTTGCCAACCCTCCACGGCCTATTTAATACAGAGGTAGCATGCCCATCCTCCAAAAAGACGAACACTATCCACCCACGGACTAAGAGGCTAATGGCAAGTACGTAATTCAATAATGGCTTCCACCGCTCCGTGGCCCACTCAACCCACTGTTTCTTGTCCAAAGATGCATATTCAAGCCTCCCAATGAGAGCCCGGGAGCACAAGGCTTCCACTCTGTTAATATAAATATCTCTACCAACCACATATCTTAACTTGCCCTCCCTTGCCTTAAGGGTTTTTGACTTCCTTCTACGTCTATAACGGTCTGCCACACCACCAGCCGAAACTTCCGTCGGCCTCTCTATGGAATCCGGCATAAAGTTACACGGAGGGAGACTAACAAAAAGCCTTGAAACGAACCCAAGCACGAGAGGGACAGAGCTCGACCCAGAGTCAAACCCTAGTTAAGGGAACCACCGACCAAAAACCCTTCTTCAGAACCCAGTAAGAAGACGAAAGAGCTTCCCAATACCCCGGTACTACCCTAGTTAAGGGGCTTTCTTCCTACCCCCAGAAAAAACAAAGGAAACCCAGGCCACTTAACCACCCCCTTAACCACCCAGAAAACACACAGACAATGATAGGCACGAGAACATACTAAACCCGGCTAACCCGGAATGGACCCAACAGAAATCATTAGTCAACCCATCCGCACCGAGTCACGAGCCGGGAATCCAAACCCAGAAAACCAATCATACCACCATGCGGTTAAAGCGACAGAACAAGCAAGGTCAACCCTGCATCCCGAAGGCAGAAGTAGGCAGAAGCTTCTAGATGCCTGAGAGAAGAATAAACAGTACTAACGAAGGACAAGTAGCAAGGTCACCCATTTTGCAAACACCAACTACTATTTACAATTCCCACTTGTTTATGCTGGTTAGTACTAATCCTCATCTATGAGGAGGGACTCCAGCCGTTGATGTATGCCAAAGGGCCCGGACTAGTGCAAAACAAACCCTAAGCAGACCAATCGATGCCAGGAAAACAGTGCGAAAGAGGGGGGAGCTAGGACACTAAACAGGAAGAGAAGCCAAACAAATTGGCTTGAAAAAAACAAAACCCACACGTCTGACCCAGAAAAACCAAAAGGGGCGCAAAGAGGAACGTTCAATGGTGTTCCATCAAACTTGTAATCACGGCCACCCTCTCTAACATCAGTTCAATAGCCCAGCAAGTGGCAAACCAGGGCTGCCATCACTCCCGCGCAACACAGGAAACCCTCGCCCGCCATCGTCGCCTGGTCCTTCCTCCATCAAAAGAATAATGCCTCCACTTATTACGAAGAGTTCAAATTCCACTTTCATTTCACAAAAGAGGAGGTACATGTGTACATAGTCTCCTACCTGATTCATAGTTTTGAACCTTGCTTGTACCAATCATCATTTAACTTGTGCATAAAACCAAAATTGTATTTCTTACTCAATTCGAAACAATCAAATGTAAGACATTTTCTCTTTTTACAGATGCAATATATTTATAAAATTATTGAAAATAAATTTTGAGGCTTGTTTATATTATTAAATTAATACACTTATACAAATGGTTAAAAGATAGTGATGAAATCAAATATACTTTGAAATTTTTTTTGTGTATTTTTTTAGTTAAATATGTTTAATTGTGTGTTATACATACCTAGCTACATGTTATCACCAACAATCTTCATATTATCTATTTCTCAATTATCAGTTATATTTTATATTCTTTTTTCTTTTTATCTCACATTGTTCTAGTTATCTGCCATGAACACTTGGTTATCCGTTCATCAGGTATGAGTTATCCATGTATTGTTACTAATTATCCATTCATTAACTAGCTACCAATTGTTTTTTATATATTTTTTTTTATAATTGTTTATTTTGAATTTTGAATGCCATAGAATCAATCAAAGTCGACAATACACTTGTCTCATCCTAGTTTGTAGATGAAGAAAACATAGGTCATAGTCCACCCTAAATCTCAAATAAAAACGACCTAACTAGTAGAATCACTTAGTTTGTGGTTGGTAAAGGAAGATAAACCGCAAGTTAAGTACCATTAAATTATATGTTATTCATGTTCAAGTATAATTTATTCATTTATCATATTCACTTATTTTTATATTATTTTTTATCCTTCACAATCTTATAGTTATGTACCATGAGTTATTGGTTATCCATTCATAAGATACGAAATCTTGAGAGTACATTGGTCTCATCCTAGTCTAAAAATGAAAAGGCATACCTAAAAGT
>LPNX011024021.1:0-71063 GCA_001517045.1 Pseudotsuga menziesii
TTTGCTCGGTTCTATTTAAGTCTTCTCGTGCAGGTATCACTTTTATGCTTTTCAAGCACTTGGATTTGCTACAAATTATTTGGCAATGACCATTTAGTTTTGTCATTGTAGTGGAAGAAATCTTGTAAAGAAACCTCCCATATATTTCTGAAATGTTTGTGTTTGTAGCTCTAGGGGATCTTATTTCAAATTGTTCTATTTACATCATCGAATTCAAGTTTAAAGTATGTAGTGGATATGTCATATACATTGTTGGCAATGCTATTGACTTTGGCAATATCTTATGGCAGTTTGGAAAAATTCAGATCACGGAAGAGGAAAGACTCCATGCATTTACCCTCGCATATGATGCTGGCAGGAAATTTGTTGAAGGTTGTGCTAAGTGTACAGTGTCTTCTTTGCAACTTGTTAAATGATTGGCAATTTGTTCAATCGTGGAAATAAAAATATGCTTAGTATCACCTCCATCCTGAAGTGCTAATCTGTTTATAAATTTATATTGGCTGAGCCTCCTAATCTTTTCATGTAACTCATATGCTTGCTTTCCAAAATTTTCAGGGATGGGGTATTCTTTACCTGCTAGATTGGATGAAAAAATATTGTCAGGCCATTTGTTGCGTTTGTGTTTGGAGCACCAGAAGCTTTCCCACTCATCCTGTGCAAGATATAATATTTACAAGGTTAATTAACATTAATTATTGTTGAGCATCTGGTTTTATTTAAGAACATACTATAAGGATGAATATATATTAAAGTTTGTTTTTATCACAATTTTTGGTTGTGTGCAGGATTCCAATACATATGAGATGGCATTAATGGTAGAACCCCTTTTGAGACTTCAGGACATGGTTAATATGCTCCTTAAGGAATGGCCTGAACATCCAGGGTTGCAGCAGATTCTACAAATTAATGGGACTCTTCTGGGCATTTCTCTTAATTCTCCGTTGATGAAAGTTCGTTTCTTTGTCCAAGGAAGCAAATCGCAGCTTTATTTCTGATCTCTTCAGAATACAGTTTGGATAATTTATTTTTCAGATTGTACTTTAATTTTGACAAACATAAAACATGCTTTTTGCAGGCTCTCATTGGTGTGCAATTTTTGCTAAATAGATCACAACAATGGGAGGAAAATGCTCCAAGAATGTTTTCTTTATCAGGTATTCAAGGTTCTTGTTTGCTGGAAGTTCTTTGCATTCATTTCTGTTGGAACTCATAGGCTTATTAACTTGTGCAGATGAACTCAATCCATTGTCATCTTTAGTGAGTCGGTGGAGGAATATTGAATTTGAATGCTGGCCTACTTTGCTGGATGCAGTCCAGCAACAGCACGAGGTTGATGCTGAGAAGGTCAGTTATAAACCTGATTTTGTAATTGAGTTTGACATTTTATGATTAGACTATACGATTCTGATCATATATCTTTTGACAATTCCAGTTATGGTTTGCCTTATACTCACTCCTGTTTTGGAGAATGCCTGATGATCTAGATGTGGAAATCAACTCTACAATTTTGAGGTATAAGTTTTATATTTCTGCTTTTATTTGTTGGAGAAATATACATAAGTTGGGGAATCTTCCCTAACTTTATTTGTCAACAGTATCTAAGAGTTTATGCAAACTGTGACCATAGGGGAGTTCAGGAAACGCTTGGATCTCTTGCTTATGTTTCATGGACAGTTTTCTTTACAAATCTGCTTGGAATCGTACCCTGCAGATATGCCATGGTAATAGCTTACATGTATTAATCTTGTTATATTTGTAATATGTAACATATCTTCCCCAGGTTTTTTAGTTTTCTATTTATCTTTCATCTTGCGCCATAGCTTTGGGCTAATTAGTTGATCCACTGAAGGAGGATTTGTTTAACTTTAAGGATTTATTGTCTAGTGAAAATGTTCTAAATGGATTTCTGGAGAAGAGCATTTCAGATGGATACTGTCTACTATTATACTGACTGTTTTGGTTACATGTGCAGAACCCTGGCTATAAAGCTTTCACAAATTACATACAACATCTTTGGGTATTATGTGCAGTTCTTGCCTTTGTAAGTATTGCTATGCCTTTTTAAGAGGACACTTCAAAGTAGAAACATTATTAGATTAGGAATATTCCAAAGAACTACATTGATTCGTGTGGCTCGATCAGATGGTTCAGGATCAGGCAATGGCAGAAAATAAGGTATGAACAGGGGCCGAAAACACCATCAGACTCCGTGGAGATGGTGTTCAGACATGATGGGAATGTTCGAACCAGAAAATAATCAAACCAGTAGGTTTTTACAGCAATCATATATGATATGACAAACACCGAGTCTGTAAATGGTAGGTAATTCTCATGGGAGTCTGCAATCAATGCTTGAGATTGCAAATAAAAACCAATGTTTCATGAGCAAAATGAATGTAGCCCACAAGAGAATTTTATGAAGGGTTTGTCTGGCAATACAGGAAAGCTCTTTTATTTTTGTATTTTCTACATAGAAATATCAAAGCAAGGCTGCTTTGTCTGATTACATCACAGGTATACTTTCAACTCAACAAACAAAGTTGCACAAGGATCCGAACTAGCTATCATACACTCTTGACCAAACCTCTATGAAACATTCACCCCTCTATGTAGCCAGATTGGGGTTTGAGGATTCTTGCAGAAAGAAACAAGAAATCCAAAATAGATACTATAGAATATTGCTTGCAATACCGATTGATTGAACAAATCAAAGGTGTGCCTTATCCAGGTTGAGTACAGTTCCACCAGATAGTGTTTGGCCAGATCCAACACATGAAGGGTTCCATAAGAGGCTACCCCAATCAATACTATCCTCTGTGTTGACAATTGGTCCACCACTGTTAGCATTCTCAAGGTTGCTGACATCACTAACAATATCCTTGGGGGTTTTACATTTCAAAACAGGGGTATGCAAAAGTTTAGCCTGTGGAAAGGACAGGTTTGAATGGACATCAAAAAGCAAAACTGAATCAGATTCTTCATCTGCAAAAATCTCCTATAGACTCGAATACAAATCCAAATATTTTTTTTAAAAAAAAACTTCACTTCTGTCGCTTAAGCGATGGTTATACATGTCTCTTTTCCGACGCTTTTTTCTTATATCCGTCGCTTAAGAGACCGATCCTCCTGTCGCTTATCCGACGGCTACAGCTTATATCCGTCGCTTCACCGATGACATGAAGGTTAATTTTAAAAAAAAAATTACCTAGCTGTCGCGTATCCGACGGCTCTGCTGTCGCTTAACCGACGGCATGAATGTTATTTTATCAAAAAAAATTCACTACCGTCGAAAATATTCTGTCGCTTAACCGACGCTTGACATTTAACCGACGGTTACTTAGGTGTCGCTTCACCGACGGTTACTTAGGTGTCGGATAACCGACGACAAGTTTCCGACGCTTAAAAAAAATCATAGTGTCGTACATGCGACAGGGAAGTGTCAAAAATCCGACATGACGGCCGTCGGATTTTTGGTCAAAATGTAGTAGTGTTCCAAAGAATAATTCCTGTCTAAAAGTGTTTCATTTCTAGATATTGAATCCTTTTCTTCTAAACTTGCTGCGTTGTTAGAGTTCAAACAACGTGGTCCTTTTGAAATAGAACCAACTGAAGAAGGAAGAGATTGATTTTCCTTTCCACATACTACCTTTTCTGGATTTGCTTTATTATCCTTGGATTCAATTTTCTGATGTTCATGTTTAAATATTGGACTGATTTTTCCTAGAACTACTAGAGTTGCTTCTCGCTGAATCGTTAGAATGGTTACCAGCATAACCATTGAAAGGCCAAATGTGGTACCCACACATGAGACTCTAAGTTGATCATGTGCACGGGAAGGTTCCAAAGTTGGATGAAAAACTGAATTTCAGCCTAAGAGAAAGTGTGTGTGAGGTCTCGTTGATTTTCATCTCTGACAGAGGCTTGTAGATCAAGCACAATCATAGGGTGTGTTTTTATATGTGTGATTTGCAGGCGTTGTTTGCGTTTGGGTGTATAAAACAAAGTTTGAATAAGGTATTGATATTTTCTTCCACTATCTTAATCCAAGATTATGGAATGTGAATTGTTTGATCTATTTAGTTTGATTAATTATTTTCATTATAAATGGTGTGCATTGCAAGATCTCAATTGTTTAATGGTTACAATTTTCTCTTTGATATCTGAGAAAAAAAATTTCTTTCTGAAGAGTGATAACGATAAATCACAGTTTTTTTACTTATTGCATTTGTGTGCCCTCAAGCTAAAACATAAGGGTGATAACAATAAATCAATGACTTGAACATGTTCCGAAATATGATGGACTAATGGAATACCGTTATCCAAGTTGGAAAAATATTGTCAAAAATATGGGCTTGAACTTTGAAGTCCATTGCACACCCCTTACAACTCTGACATTGTTCTTTGCATGGGTCAAAATCGAATGTTTTTTTACAAGTAAAACATGCATGAAAGTGGCAGCTGTGAGCTGCCACATTTTCCCAGTGAAATTATTGGAAGTGACCATTGCATAACATACTCGAAAGTTTAATTCAACACCTTTTAAACATTCAATACAAGCATCTTTGTGCTTTTAAACATTCTAAACTCATTGTTCTTTTTGTTATAATTTATTTGTCTATTAATTGAGAGATAGTGGTTAGAGAACAAGGGATAGATTGTGAAGGAGGAAATATTATTGTGTATAGTTTTCCCCCCCTCAAATGATGGGTTTTTTTTTCTGATGATGGAATTATATGGAACTGGCAGAATTTGATACAGGAACCAAGGACTAAGCCTTCTATCATAGGAACATCGTTCATGAACCTTGGAGAGTTTGTGTTATGTGGAAAGGATGCAAAGCAGAGCACTAAGATCCCTGTTTCTTGTTGCATTGGAGGAGTGACAACTGAAACAATATTTTGTGTAAGATTAAGATCCTTTTGTCATTTTATCTGGTTTTTACCTAAGAACTTAATATTTGCATAAGGTCACCATTGCATATATAACACTCTCTAGTTACAAGGTAGACACATTGATATCTAATGATGATCTCAAAGATTGAATCACTGGAAACAATTATGTGACTTGTTTCTTGCACTTTCGCACATTTTGACTGGGAACTTTGTTAAATTTATTTCTGTTGCATTGTTTTGGAAATACTTTGGGTTACTGATTCTTGATAATATTAAGTCATGCATATATAATGGGTTGCAGCCTTCTATATTTGGGTGCATTCTTAATAGGGAGTCCTTTTCATTTCCATTTCCTTTTTCCATTGTATACCTTCCCCTTTCATTACCATATGATAGGTGTCCTTTAATGCTTTTGCAGCTCTGTTGGGTGTAGGTTTAGAACAATTTTCCCATTCTTTGCACTTTAATGCTTTGCAGCTCTGTTGGGTGTAGGTTTGATCCTTGTTTCTTTGCAACTTATTAAAAAGTTAAAATATGTCCATCACAAGAAACTGGGAAATTTTTAAATCTCTTAATACTTACCAGAATGATAAAGAGAGTTAGAAATAGTTATTTGTTTTTTGTATACTATGTCCTTCTAGGAAGAGCCTTGAAGGCAGTTTTTTTTTGCTTGAATTTTTTTTACTGTACTATTCTTTTCACATTTACAATCCAAAGCATTCATTCCACAAATAATTAGAAACAATATGTTTCTTTCTCCAGTTATGCTATAATAGTTTCTATCTCTTGTAGGTGATAGCCCCACAGGAATTGGCATTGCAGACCAGGCTAAGTATGAACATGTCACAATTACAAAACATGGATAGTGAAGGACTTGGTGGTTATGGTTGGGTTGGACACTTTCTTGTGATTTCTGAGCTCCAAAAACAAGTGTTCAGTTTATGATAGGCCTTAAAGCTCCCGCCTTGCAATGCATCAGCAGATTTAGATGAGGTATATTAGTGCTCTCCTATGTCAAACAATATAAATTGGTAGTGTTGGTCTCTAGATATTTTGAAGCTATGATTTCTTGGACTTGGCTTGAGAATTTGTTGCAGTAGTGTAATTTTGTTTTTCATCTTGAATAGAAGAGTTGTAAGTTGTTTCCACTAAAAATATATATTGATTTTTATTATAACACCTGTTAACATGTTTATTGTAGCTATTATTGAGCATCATGGAAGCACTCCATAAAAGACGATTCTTCTTTTCAGTTCACCTTCTCTTGTTCCAACAAGGCCAGCTCATCAAGCGGCTTCCCCTAAGGTTTCACTTCCCTCTTCTCTTTTGATTTATGTTTATTGCATGTTTGGGAAAGTAGGTTTATACAGCTTTTCTCACATACACAAGCCATACATTTTACTCTTTTGTTGCACCAACATTTCCAAGTTGTGTTTGAGTGCATTTGTTACACTTTTGCACCAAATCATACATAGCAGAATGGCGACTCCACAGGTAAAGAAATCTATTATTTATTCTTTTGGGCGTTGGATTTGAGACTTTCTTAAATCATTCATCAGTTTCCATAGTTGTCATGTCATTCATTAACCACATGACATATAGGGGTGAACTTCTTCACAGATTGCACTATCTATACAGGTTTTTACCTATGCAGTCGAGCATAATTGTTTTGTGGATTCGTTGATTATATTTCCTGTTGAAATCCATTTCTTGGTTTAGAGTTGAGTTTTACTTTTCTTAGGTACTAAATAGTTGCAGATTTAGCCATTCAAGTTTAATTTTAACCAATTCTTAAATTGAATTTGTTAGCTTAGATTTTCCTATTTTGCACATGATCTTGGTTATTGTTGTTTGCTATTGAACAAGATAAATAATTTGCTTCATTGTTTTTCTAATTTACAGTTCATTGTTTTTCTATTTTACAAGTGATTATTTTTTATTGGATTTTGTAGGAGTGAGCTTAACTTATAAGTGGGCCATTGAGTATGAAGAGCTCACTACTAAGGATTTGCCATTCCGTATGAAGAGCCTGATGTTGAGGCTTTCAAGCTACTAAGTGTGGTTTGGAAGCTGCTGACGTGGGATTTAAGTATGGTTTTGAAGCTGTTGATGTGGGATCTAAGTATGGTTTTGAAACCAAGTGCAAGTATGATGATTTAACCATTGTAATATTTTGAAAAGTGATGGCTTTCCCATAAAGTTATATGGAAATTAATATGTGTTTTTTAGAAAACTCATATTTATTGTAATACTTTTGACATTTCATATAATATAATTTGTGGTTTAAAACTTATATATATGGTTGTACTTTATATTATGTATCAATGTTGTTATTATTAACTAATTAATGTGACATTACATGATTTACATGTGTATTAGATTTTATTTACAAGCGTTGTAATTAATTATAGTGTGACTGCATAATTCGCATGTGTATTAGATGAGAATAAATGTATGATTCTTTTTTTTAAATTTAAACATAATATCATATTAAAAATTTATATTGATTAATAATTGACACCATTCAAACTACTAAAATATAATGACCATACATAAAGCGATTAAAAATGACTAAATTAGTGACCAATAAATGAGATTAATGACCAAAATCCGCATATCAATGACCAAAAATCAGTTTTGGTGGCTAATTTATGGTCTTTTATTACCCGACCAAATTTCGTCATATTCTAGCTTGTCATATGGTCATTAATTTGGTCGAAAATGTGGTCATATATTTGGTCATTGATTCAAATATATGACCAAATTAATGACCAAATATATGACCAAATTAATGACCAACCGACAAGCTATAAATGACCAAAATAAAAATGACCAATTCTGGTCATGTAATAAAAGACCGCAAATTAGCCATCAGCGATCGCCAAACCAAAAGTGGTCATTGATATGTGGATTTTGGTCATTTTTTTGGTCACTAATCTCTCATTTTCCACTAGTGTTCTGATGGTTAGTTTAGCTTCAGTTAACCTCATCGGGGTTCATTGAAATCATGGAGCACTAGCACCTGATGGTTGGCTTGCTATGACATGTGTTTGATCTCCTTCAGTTGAGATTCAGTCATTTATTGTACTCCAACTTTAGTTAGGGTTTTGGTCAAGTGGTTGACTGAGTGTGAACCTATGGTTGAGAGTCAGTTAAGCTAGACTCACTCATTGAATTCGAATTGCCTCCTTAGGTATTCAAATTCATCATGGATTCAAGCTATTGCTTGACATTGGTATTGTAACCATTCATTGTTTATTAAATATACAGAGAGGAAACCAATTCTGGTTTCGATTAACACCATTTCATGAGTATTTGTTGATTATTCTTTGATGAGATTGATTCTTTGTTCCTAGATCAATGTGCAATATTAATATGGTATCAGAGCATACGGTGGGATGAATATTTATCTCTCAAAAACAAGCTTTTTGACAGATTTCTCCATGAAAAGTGAGCAATAGCTTAAAATTCCAGCACTGCACCAGAATCCAAGGCTTACTACTCAATATCCCAAGTAAAGAACTTGTTGATCAATCATTTATTGTACTCCAACTTTAGTTAGGGTTTGGTGATTCAATTAGGGTTTTGGTCAAGTGGTTAACTGAGTGTGAACCTATGGTTGAGAGTTAGTTAAGATAGACTCACTCATTGAATTCGAATTGCCTCCTTAGGTATTCAAATTCCTCATGTATTCAAGCTATTGCTTGACATTGGTATTGTAACCATTCATTGTTTATTAAATATACAAAGAGGAAACCAATTATGGTTTCGATTAACACCATTTCATGAGTATTTGCCGATTATTCTTTGATGAGATTGATTCTTTGTTCCTAGATCAATGTGCAATATTAATATGGTATCAGAGCATACGGTGGGACGAAGATCTATCTCTCAAAAACAAGCTTTTTGACAGATTTCTCCATGAAAAGTGAGCAATAGCTTAAAATTCCAGCACTGCACCAGAATCCAAGGCTTACCACTCAATATCCCAAGTAAATAACTTGTTGATCGAGCTTGCTTGATTGACTATGCTGGGTGTGATGAAAGCCTAGAATGTGCAGGCTGTCCGACCTTATTTTTCCCTTTTTCTTTTTATTTTCAGGTTTCTATAGGTGAAGCATTCACCACAGCATATCCAGATGGCCTCCTCAGTAGATCTCTTGACTCCATACAATATCCACTCATGGAAAAATAAAATGGAGATTCAGTTGCACTCCAAAGGACTCCATAGAGTTTCCATGGACACTGAAGTTGAGCCTGGATCTGCCATAGAAAAATCAAGATTCTTGAACAAGAAGGATGAATCCTTTGGTTTCTTGTGCCTCTCTATTTCCGAAGACCTTCTCTTCCATCTTACGGATCTAAAGACATCGAAATAAATATGGGACGAATTGGAATCTCTATACAGAAAGCATGATGACTTGAGAGTTTACCAACTCAAAAATGAACTCATGTCTCTCCAACCTTCCAATTTCGAGACTCTGAATGATTTCTTTACAAAGTTCAAGCATACTATTTTACTCTTGAAGCAATGCAAAAGTGGAGAAGGAGGATGATCAGCTCATCCTTGCCATCCTCTCCAAAATTGGGGCTGATTATTCAGTTTTTGTTTCTACATTCCGTGCGGGGAAGCTCACAACCCTCGGATGGAAGATTCCTACACTCAATGCCTTCATTGAGTCCCTAACTAATGAACATGACAAGCTTGTCCATATGGGGATCATCCGATCTTCCTGTGATCAATCCCTCCATGTCTCAGGGCCCAGAGATCTGAAGGGTAAAGGAAAGCAACAGAAAAATCAGAAAACCAAATTTGATGCTCCCAAGCCTAGAGTTGAAAACCAACAGCATGATGAATCTTCTGACTCAAGGAAGAACAAAGGAAAAGGGCACAATGGGAAAGAAAAAGTTAGGTGTTCTTACTGTGGTAAGGGTTTTCACCCTGAACATGCCTGCATGAAGAAAAATCTTGATGAAGCAACCTCTCTCCTTGAGAGGAATCACATCGATCTTCCAGAGAGCTTTCGGAGGAGAGATCATCAAAATCGGGAACCACAGCATGATAAAGGTCATGCCCTCATGGCAAGAACTTCAAAGTCCAAAGCACTATTGATTGATAGTGGAGCTTCAAATCACATGATGGCTAAAAAAGACTCCTTTTCATCCTTGGAGACAGGAAAATCCATCCCCATCCACATGGGAAATGATTCCACCATCATTTCTGAAGGACAAGGTACTGTAGATCTAGAAAATGGTTTTTTCTCTAATGTTTTGTATGTACCGTCTCTAGAAGAAAATCTCCTTAGTGTCTATCAGATGACACATACAGGAATTCCTAAGAGAGTCTCTTTCATCCCAAATTATGTTGATATAACAAAAATTGCATCCAGGAAACTCATTGCTAAAGGCCTTGCAAACCATCATGCAAAAGCCTATGAGTTCTCTCACTTTGTTGCGGATGCAAAGCCCACCGCTATGCTAAATAATTGAAATGAGGTTAGTAGGCTGTGGCATGAGAGGTTTGGCCATATTAGTTTCAAATATTTGCAGCAATTACAGAAAAAATCCATGGTTGAAGGCCTCCTGGTCATCAAGGCAACCACGAGAGTCTGCAAGGGCTGTGTGATTGGAAAACACCCTGAGCACGAGTTCAATCGGGGGAAAGAAAACCGAGTTACAAGAATATTGGGGCTGATACATTCTGATATCAATGGTCCAATGCCTATCAAATCCATGAATGGATCAAGGTACCTCCTTACTTTTATTGATGATTTTTCAAGGTAAACATGGGTTTTCTTTCTCAAAAAGAAATTAGAAGTATGTGAAATTTTTTCTAAATTAAAGGCCTTGATGAAAATGCCTTTGGGCTTAAGATCAAGATCTTGAGATCTGATAATGGAGGGGAGTATGCCAATAATGATTTGCTGTAAATATCCTCCCAAAGTGGTATTCAGGTCCAACATTCAATTCCCTACACTCCTCAGTAGAACAGAGTAGCGGAAAGGAAGAACCAGTCTCTCAAGGAGATGACGACCTGTATGTTGGATTCAAAGAAGCTTGCTGCAAATTTATGGGCTGAATCCATGCATGCTATAGAATACATTCAGAACAGGGTGGCACATTCATCTATGAAAGAAAATACTCTTTTCAAAGCATACTTCGGACACAAGCCAAATGTGTCGAACCTACGGGTGTTTGGGTCCACTGCATGGGCCCAGATTCCGCTTGATAAAAGAAGGGATTTGCAACCGCAAATCATAGAATGTCTATTCATTGGGTATCATGATGAATCTAAAGGATTCAATATACTAGATATCAAGACCAAACATATCATCATTGAGAGAAGTGTCAAGTTCGATGAGCCTCTTCAAGAGGTGGAACTAGTGAAGGAGAAAACTGTTGAATTTCCTTCCTATTCCATTGAATATTTGGATCATGAAATTGGGGGTGATGACCCTGATTTGGATCCTTTGATTTCTGATATTAGTGTCCAACAATCATCATATTCTGAGTTAGAACCTGAAGTGCAAAATCATCTTCCTACATGGCCCAACAGACACTCTCCTCCGCAGGAGACAACATTGGAAATCCGGATGATCCAAGGAGAACCCGGTCTGACTTCCAAAGAGCAGGTATTGTGCTCTCTTGTTCTGATAATTTGCTGTCCGAAAATTTCTGTTTGATGATTAGTTCAGATCCAAAATCCTACTACCATTCTCATAATTATCCGAGATGGCAAGTTGCCATGGATGAAGAGATGAATTCTCTTCAGAAAAACACTACTTGGGAGCTAGTTTCTCTTCCTCCAGGAAGGAAATTGGTTCAATGCGAGTGGGCGTTTAGGACAAATGTTGCTTCTGATGGAAGCACCTAAAAATATAAGGAAATGCTGGTATAAAAATGTTTCTCTCAGGTCCAAGGAGTGGACTACCATGAGACCTTTGCACCGATTGCAAAAATGGACTCCATCTGCCTTGTTTTGGCTATTTCAGCATCCAAGCACTGGGAGGTGCATCACATGGATGTTAAGTCAGAATTTTTGCATGGAGATATTCATGAGTAGATATACATGAAGCATCCTGAGGGATACATCACTGATCCATCTTTGGTTTGCAAGCTAAAGAAGTCACTATATGGGTTAAAATAGGCCCCAAGAGAGTGGTATTCCAAGATGGATGCCTTCATTCTCTTGCAAAACTTTCAGAGATGTAGATCAGATCCAAATGTGTATTTACAGCAGTATGATGGTCATATAATTATCATTGTTTTATATTTTGATGACTTACTGATCACAGGTAGCACAATTTCCTCCATTTCAGCCATCAAAACGGCTCTCCACAATGCCTTTGAAATGAGTGATTTGGGGCTTCTAAAACAATTTTTGGGGCTTGAAATCGAGCAAAATTATGATGGGATTATGGTCACTCAGTCCAAATAAATTTCATACATGTTATTCAATTTTAACATGGCTGAATTTAGTCCTACACCATTCCCTTTCCTTTCAGGGATCAGCCTTGAAGAAGGAAAACACACACCTCCCATGGACTGCATTATCTATCAACAAATGATTAGTAGCTTGTTGTACTTGACACATTCTAGGCCTGATATTTGTTATGCCATGAATTCTGTATAAAGATACATGTATCAGCCTCATGATCTTCATTGGAAGGCATCCAAGAGGATCCTCCAGTACATTCAGGGAACCAGGACCTACGACATTCACTATGCTGCAGACTTCGAGCTAGAGATGGTTGGATACACAGATTCCAATTGGGCAGATGATTCTATTGATCGGAAGTCAAATTTTGGATATGTATTAATGTTTGGTGGTGGCCCCATTTGATGTTCAAGCAAAAATCAGGCTGCCATAACACTATCTTTAGCAGAGGCCAAGTATCAAGGAGCGGTGAATGCTTGCATCCAAGCAGTTTGGTTGCAAGGCATTCTTTCAAAGTTTGATCTTGGTAGTACTTTGTCCATTGTCCTCTTTTGTGACAACCAGAGTGCTATTAAGATATCCACGGATCTAATTACCAGGTAGAGGACCAAGCATGTAGAGATTCACATGCACTACATCAGGGAGCTACTGCATGACAGGACCATCATTCTGCAATACTGCCTGACTGATGAGTAGATTGCAGACATCTTCACCAAGAGATTTTCAGAAAAAGAGGTTCACTTACCTCCGTTCACTGTTGGGGGTGAGTTCATCAGGGTGATCCAGACTACTTTCAGCATTTATCTTGAGGGGAGGGGGTTTCCCACTGGGTTTTCCCTCTTTTCCTCACTTAGTTTGTTTTGAGCATTGTTTCAGTTTCAGCATTGTACAGGGTGACCTATGGCCTTCATTGCTAGGGCCCTAGCATTTTTATGCATCTATGTTTTCTAACTCTTCCTAAGTATAGCTTAAGGTGGGGTGTTGGAGACATTTACCACCATACACACTCTTTTTGGTCAAATTGGCCTAGTTAAACCACTATCCTAAGTATACTTGACATTAATTGACATCAATGGAGCATTAATTGCCATCATCCAATCACACCCACGCCTACCTACAGTCAAGGAGGCTAACTTAGCCTTCTCCTATAGTCAAGGAGGCTAACTAGAGCACTCCGAGGGTGATCTGAGTGATATTAATGCACCTAATTGCTAACTGGTGGTTACAATCAGTTCAACCAGTCAGTTAAGGAACCTCCTCTCATTAAATATATTGTTTAATGATTATTTATTATTGTTTAATGATCTAGAGTCAACAGGATGCCTCCACCAACTTCTGGTGCCCAGTGCAGCTTCAATTAACCTCATTGGGGTTCATTGAAGTCATGGAGCACTAGCACTTGATGGTTGGCTTGCTATGACATGTGTTTGATCTCCTTCAATTGAGATTCAGTCATTTATTGCACTCGGACTTTAGTTAGGGTTTGGTGAGTCAATTAAGTTTTTGGTCAAGTGGTTAACTGAGTGTGAACCTATGGTTGAGAGTCAGTTAAGCTAGACTCACTCATTGAATTCGAATTGCCTCCTTAGGTATTCGAATTCCTCATGGATTCAAGCTATTGCTTGACATTGGTATTGTAACCATTCATTGTTTATTAAATATACAAAGAGGAAACCATTTTCGGTTCTGATTAACACCATTTCATGAGTATTTGTTGATTATTCTTTGATGAGATTGATTCTTTGTTCCTAGATCAATGTGCAAGATTACCATTGACCTTTGCAAATAGTGGCATTGCAGGAGGGTGCTCATGCTTTTCCCAGGATGAAAGCTCAAAATGCATATGGTTATGAGCGCATAGGCTGGAGATGGTGATAATTGCAAATGTAACGTGGAAGTAGTAACTCTGGCAGCATTGAGGCCTATAAAAATCCATAACAACTCCTTATTGATTGGAGTGATGAACATGATCGGAGGGGAAAGAACCATACCTTTGAAGCGCTCCGACTAGTCACTGCAAGATCCTGAACCAGCCTATCATTTCAAAAAATAGGATATCGAGTGCAAAACCAAGGGAGCAGAGGTCGAACGATACCTTCATCCCACAGCTCCAAAGTGGACGTGTTTTTTTTCCATGCATTGGATTCATTTAGTAAGTCTACGTGGAGGTGGCACATTCGAATGGTCGGTTCTCGAGGGGATATATAGCTATGGTTCTTCTAGCTAGGTATCGATATGGTACTGGTTCTAGTACCTAATTCGTAATTGACGTAGGAACCTAATTTTCCTTTGGAACTCACTTAGCCGGGTTTGATTCAATGGTGCAACAGGGATAAAGATGGTCAAGAGAAAATTCATGCAATTGGTTTAGTGGATCTCTAAAGATCGAGATGCATGGCACCAATATTACTAATAGAAGGTGTTAGAGTTTACAAAATTTACACTTCATTGTCAAATTTGCAATTTTCTATGACACAATTAAAAATGACAAACATAAATGACTAATTCATATTCTTCTAGATAGTCATTTTTTTATGCTGTGACTAAATTAGTCGTTTATGTTAATCATTTTTAACTTTGTCACTTATTATATAGTCATATTTGTTAACTGGAAACTAAATTAGTCATTGATTTTAGTCATTTATAGTTGGGTCAATCAAAATTTGTCATATTTAGTATCAAATCACTTGAAAAACCTATGGTGACTAGAATTTTTAGTCACCTAGTAGCTAATTCCTCATTTTGTACTAGTGGTAGGGAATTTTGGAGCTAATAAAACATTTGAAAAGTGGATTCATCTCTACTTTTGGCCAAAGATGAGATAAGATGTACATAAATATGTGGGAATATGCAGAGCGTGTCAACATGCAAAATGGAGGAGTCAAAACACTATACTTTACACTTCTTTACCGATTCCAAGTGCTAAGCCATGGGGCTTTGTAAGTGTGGATTTTGTTTTTGGTATACCAAGAACCTAGAAAGGTAATGATTTTCTCTTTATAGTTGTTGATAGATTTACAAAAATGGCTCATTTTATTCCCTATTATAAAACTAATGATTCTACACATGTGGCTAACTTGTTTTTAATGAAGTTGTGAGATTGCATGGTTTTCCTAGAAGCATAGTGTCTGATAGGGATACCTATCTTATACGTCACTTTTGGAGGACCTTATGGAAGAAACAAGGAACTAAAGTAAATTTCAATTTATCCTATCAATTGTAATTCGACAAATAAATAGAATATGTTAACATAATACTAGGGATCATATTCAGGAGCTGGGTAGTTGAAAATCGTAGATAGTGGGATAAAGCATTGGATTAAGTTGAATTTTCTTATAACGATTCACCAAACAGGAGTACCATGGTGATTCCAATTCATATTTTGCATGGCATATATCCTAGAGGAAATAGTTTTTTTAGGTACTTAGGTAAGTTTGAACAAAGAAACACATATGGAGAGGAATTTGTAAATTCAATCTGCAAACTACATGAGCAATTTAAGAAAAAGTTGCAAGAAAACAAATATAAGTATAATATGAATGTAGATCTGAAAAGAAAGGAGATGAACTATGAAGTTGGTGAGATGTTTTTGGATCACCTAAGGATAGGTTTCCCAAGGGAGATTGCAACAAACTGAAGTCAAATAAGATAGGTCCATTCTAAATTCTTATAATATTTTTAGCAAGCGCTTATGAGCTGGAGTTACCTACAAGAATTGGTATCTAGCCTATTTTTAGCATTACGGACCTTTATCCTTATAAAGATTATTATGAAAGACAATATTTAGATAATGTGAACATTGAGGAAGTTAGTGGGGTACAGTGGTTGAAGCAAATGCCTATGGAAAAATATCGGGAAGTTAAAATTACCTTCAATACAAAATTTTCAAAGAAGACCAGAGGAAAGGACTATTTGGTAAAGTGGAAGATTCTACCTCAATGAATGTTGCAAAGTTACAAAAGGTTGGATATTATATAGAATATATTATGATCAACTTCTCATATAATTTTGTCCCTTGGATTCTGATGCAGAGTCATCGAGACCACAAGGAAAAAATGACCAACAAGAGTTACTTTTGACCTTGGAGAACAAATCTTTTCTCCAGGAGCGGGTTCCTAAACCTTAGGAACAGATAGATTTCTCTCATATGTTTTTCGAATAATTAGAAAAGAGTTATATTGTTAAGATATTGTATAAGTATATTAGATGATTTCAAGTCTCCGTTAGAGGATATCATACTTGCGAAATTGTTTTATGTTGATAAAATCTAGGAAACATGTTAAATTTAGGTTCTTGATTCATTCATATGAGGAAGGGAGCGAATTCCTTTGTTTTGTGTATTCCTGAATTTTTCATTGTAATAGTTAGACTATGTGTGAAGTGAATGGACAGAGATAATTTATATTATATGCACGAAATGTAAGTTCAAAGTTTTCCTGCTTTTAAAATTTATGTGTCTAGAATTTATTTTTGTGTGAATAGATCACCAAGTTAACCAGGTTTGATTTGAGAAACTAAGTGGTGATTGTGTAAAGTTTGTTAATTTACTACACACATAAATATGTAAGTGTGTGCTTACATTGTTGTCTTTGAAATCAAATTGTAGAGTGTTTTGTTCTATGTGAATTTGTATGAAGATAGCCATCATAGGGAAATCATGTTGGATAGGAAACGAGATAAAAATCATCTCCATCCAATTGTGATAGGGTCATAGAAGGCTTACCTATATATTTAAATAACTAGTTGAGTGAATCTTTTTGAGTTATAACTAGAAGAATGAAGGTAGATTAATTCCGATAATCAATCTACTAGAATTCTGTGTTCCTATAATGAACTATTTTTCATGAAAACATGTCATAGAAAATTATTTTTTCTTTGAATTCAAAGAATAACCACTTACATGGGAGGAGATAGCTATTAGTTTCTAATGAGGAACATGTGGTATTGGTTTATGAACAAAAACTATTAAAACCCTCACGAACACAGTTTGAATAATTTTGTTTCGAAGAATTTTGTTGGTTTTATTGCCATTTTTCAAACTATATGGAACCACAAGAGTATTACAAGAATTTATGTGAACTTGGAAGTGAGGAAATTTAAGGCATGAGTGAGATATTTTAATTTTGTTCTTCTCAGGATTGCATTGATAGGGATTTAGGGGGTTTGGTTCTTAGGGACTATGGGATTATAACTTTAATTTACTCCCTCCTCATTTCTCTCTCCTCCTCTCTCAATTTATGTCTCTTTGCTCACCCCTCCCCTCTCTAAGACCCTTACCTCCATAAATTACTTCGAATAGTGTTTCCCCCCTCTCATATCCCCCCTCTCCCTAACCCCCCTTTTATCCATCCATTACTTAGCACATAATTTGTTGTCTCTATAATGCTAGAGAATTCTATAAAACAATAAATAACATAGCATTTTGTAACTAAGAAATGCTAAAGAGTTCTGTAAACAAGAAACACTAAATTGTTTGTAGAACAAAAACGTCTGAACATTTCTGTTGATACCAAAGGCGAGAATAAAATTTTAAATTTAAATATAACGCGTGAGCATACCTTAGCACCTTATTGATGGCCCAAATTGTAATTTTTTGAAAAACTACAAAGAAATCAACACGAGGAGAAATCCCAATTTGAAAGGAGTCAAACAATCCTATGCAAGAACTGTCCTATCCCAAAATTGTTTGGTATAACTAACTCCTACGAATATAAGGCCTCCACTGGAACAATGTGAACATATACAAATGGATCTCCTCTTCCTCAGCAGAATATTTGAAGGGTATGTAGTAATAGTAAAATAATATAATACTAAAAATTATGAAAGATAAGAATATGAGGTAGAACAATTAGATCAATAATACATGGCAACTGTTAATCCAATCTATAAACATATAAACCAGGTTTATTCTTGTCAACTTTAAATAAATAAATAAAAGAAAACACAATCAAATTATTTTAGTCAATTATTTTAAGCACACAATTGTTCTAAGAGAGAAATGCCAATTGGAAAATTAGCATTTAATATGAGTAACTTTTTATTAGTTGCAATAGAAAGTATATGAATTAAATAAAGAAATTTATTTAAGACATATTTAACACAATAACTGAGTAATGAAAAATCGAAACAAATATTAATGTGCTCAATAATGATGGAATGCATAATAAAGATTTCTGAAAGATAAAAGAATAGCCAAGATTTATCAAATAATTTAATCAATAAACCAAGATATCGCATAAAGAAATTAACTGAATTTATTCAGAATGCAAAAGATACAGTTCTACAAAATAACGAATGTCTCGAGTCTTTCCCTTGTGGTTTCTCCTCTTATCGTTCCTCTAGTGTTCCTTTTTCTGTCTTGTGGATCCCCTTATCTATAAGATCTTAGTCTCTTTAAATAATAATTACAAAATATTACAAATAAATAAATCCCCCATAAAAGTAGGGATCATAAAATATCGCTCCATGATTTTCTAAGGGCAGACTTCCACTTGGAAAATACATCTAGTAAATCCACTATGTCCTTATATTGAGCATACTACAATTTTAACTGAGCATTGCAGATAAGTGACTGAATTTACCTCTTCTTTACTTTTTCCCATTCATGTAGAAAGAGATTGCTACTTATTTGTGAATTTAGGAGTGACTCAATCCATTCCTTTATTTCTTCCACTTGAAGATTATTGAGCTGCTCAATTTTCTCCTTAGGCTTCGATAACTCCCTTTCAACTTGCTCCAGCATGATCTTAGGTGGAAGGGCATCTTCAATTAGATCCACATATTCCTAGATCACTGAGGCAATTCATGGTAAGATAATAGGAATAGTTATTGGGTATGAGAAATCGGTAGGAAGTGCTTCTTCTTCAAGATCATTTCCCTCAATCTCAAGAATATCTACCTACGATGGTGGTTCTTCAATCCTTTGCTTCTTTGCTTGAGGTGTAGAAGATGTTGCTTGTGCCTCTACCACTAATATAATCAACTATAAACTTCTATTCATATCTGCTGACCTCATACGAGAATCAAGATTGGATGAAGGTTCAGGCTCTGGAGTATATTAAATTACAAATTTTTTGTGGTCGTCTGTTTGCTCAATTGTCATAGAAGAGGTGTTGGATTGTGCTTTTTGTGCTTCCTTTTCTACTAGTTGGTTCTATGTATTTTATTCTAATTCCAATTCAAGTTTTCTATAATGGATCACCTTATTTTGAAGATCCTACTGGTACGGGAAAATAAAGTTCTTCTCATCAAGAGAAGAAATTTTTCTTACAACTTCAAAGAAATCATTGGCCCCTTAGTAAATAGAATCATCAGGATCCTTCTAATGAGCGTATCCATTCTTCATGTGTTCTTGGGTAAAGTGGTTGGCCAAGAAATACTTTGGATCATGCATCCTTTTGGGGCTTCTCCAAGCTTCAAAGTAATTATCATTTTTCCCAGTATGCCTACATGAGTGGAATTTTGTATTACTAGAGGTCCAAGGATAAGGGGAAATTTGGGCCACCCTTTCCTTTTGGTTCCAGTTAACTTTGGAAATACTCCATCAATCACTGTCTAGAAAGATATCTCTCCCATAACCATTCTGTCAGGCAAAATTTAGGGTAACATATGAACAATGTTTCTACCCCAAATTCTGATATATGAAAAATATTTTCCAACATACCAATACCCAATCGTGAAATCAACGCTTAGGCTATGCCGAAAATGTGGGAGTATCTTCCTTGAAAATATTTTGATAGATGGAACCTATGAAATGATCACAAATATCATAGATAAGAAGGATGGAATTATCTTCCTATAATGTCAAGCAATAAATATGGACATGAGGTCCAACACTTGTCCAATTCCATCCCATTGCTCGAAAAGGAAATGTTGCACAGAAAAAATCCATCGCATAGGAAGAAAGCGACAGTTTATGTTTCCTCGATGCTAGAGTATTTTCATCATTTTTCAATAGCTTCTTTCAATGTGACCAATAGGATTTTATCCCAATTGAATCATTACCCTATAGTTAGAATATGATGAACAAGAGACCCCCATTCCGCTTTGAAAAATATACAATTTGGGAATCCATACAACCTACATAACATTGTTGCTAACAGAGAGAAAGGTTCCCTAAACTAAGAGATAGGATATAGGTTGTCGAGTTTAGGTAAAAAGGTAGCCAAGTTGTCCAACTAGGACTTAATAACTTTTTTGAAATTGTACAGCGTCGCAAAAGTTTCAAGAAATTGCTTGTTAAGCAATTGTTTGGGTGGCTTGAGGGACTAATCTCTAGCAAAAACTTCTCAAAAAAAAGAGTCCAACTGGGTCCACGCTTGGTCATTGAATGAGTGGCCTTAGGGGTTTGCATGGTCAATTATCCATTTCACAACGTCGGCATAAGGCATTAAAGCGGGCCCGGATTCTATGGCAGGATGTTGGGACTTCCTAATGTTCAAAAAAGTCGGTGGGTCATGTTGAATCCCATAAAAATCATCGTTATCAAAATTTGAGTAGATTCTGGACTAATCATTGTGATAGGTTTCAGACACTCGTCCATTTGTGTCACAGAAAATTCCATAGTTTGGTTCTTTGTTTTTTTGCTCGTTAAGGGTAATCTTAGATTTTGTATTTCTCAACATGGCTAATAGGAAATGGGGTAAATTCTGATAAAATAAAGAAAATGAAATAATTTTAACCCAAATCAAATTTCTGAAATTGGACCAATGGAGGATAAGAGATTCAAAGAAATTACCAATAACTTGCTTTGAAAAAGTAAATTCGTTGATCTGGTAAGAAATTATAGTAAAATTTCTTCCGCTGTAGGAAAAATCCACAATGGGAAATGGTAGAATAATAATGAAAATTTGAAATATTTAAACAACCAGATTCAACGACGAAATGAATGTGAATTGTAGATCTTAAATAAGATCAATGGTTAAAATTGAATTCGGAGAGCGAGAAAGAGAATTGCGGAGGCAATCTTTTGAAAATTTTATTTTTTATTTTTGGAATCTGCAATCCACATTGTGGGTTGCGAGATTGTGGGGTGAAAGTTTCTTATCAAAACAATTTATTGTTTCCGCAATCCACAATCCATGTTGCAGTTTGCAGAATCGCAGAAGTGCAACTTGCAATTTTATTTTTCATTTTCAACTTTCCGACATCCGCAATATGCATTATAGGTTGTAGGTTGAGGAAAAATAAATTTCAAAACCTCCAAAAAAAGGAATTTCTCTATCTGCTATGCGGATTGCAAAAACATAATATTTATAAAAAAAAAGACTAAATCTTTCACAGTTCACAAACCAAAAAAACAAGGATTTGAAGAATTTTTTATTAAAATCAAAACATGAAAAGAGAAAAGGATGAAAACACCAATGAAGAATACCCCATAAGCAATACAACCATAAATAATTCCTTAATGATGATTCAATGGGGTTCCCATTTTAACAGTTAAAATGCAATCTGGTGTGCCAACAACACACCTAAAACATGCCTTCTCACATGCTTGCATGTCATCTGTAGTCCTACATGTTTGGTTAGAGGTTACCAACCCTCTGTTATGGAATATCAAAAACAAAAGATAATTGGGAATTCCTCCATTTTCTCAATATGCCTCTATTTTTCCACTCTTTAAAGATAGACATAATCATTTTTATAAAATTTTAGACATAGATAGCATTTTTTCTACAAATCTTAAATATGTATTTTTTAACATACACACACACATATATATTATGTTGTAATTAGTTTTGGAAGTCATGTCTGAAACTTTTAATATTTTCTCAACGTTTCGAGCTAATTAGTTCATCCCATCACCAGGAGATACTCCATAGTGCTTACTTTGATTGGAAAGATGGACGGTTCAATTAATATTATTAGTATCAATGAAGAAGCAAGGTTAGATTTGTAAATTAGGATTTGAAATTATTTAATTAAATTTTTTAATATAAGTGATATTGTGTTAATAAATGAATTTGATTATCATATTCCTTAATAATTATGGGTTTTTATTTTAATCATATTTTATTTGTATTTCTTAAAAGGACTCCATAAGGATTTTTATATTTTAAGAGCTTTAAATAAGGATTATCATATATTATAATTGCATGAAATGTTAGGGATGTTTATGTGGCAACCGCTTTTATACATATTTATGAAATAAATATTTAAAAAAATTTAACAAAATTTTAAGGTTTTTTTTAAGTTTAAAGATTTAATATTTTGTTTTTTAATTATTAATTATGATCAAATAGTTATTAATATTCAAGGATTTGAAATTTTTTAGTGAATTAATTGAGGGGTTATGACTAAATGATTGATTTTGATTAATATTGAAAGAAATATGCTTCTTATATCTAGATCAATTAGTCTACGATGAATTAGTTAGTGGTGTTTTATAGTTGGTTGATAATAGTGCTCATAATTTTCTTAGTTTCCATCCTTTATCACGATTGATATTTTGAAGGTGCTTCTCGATCTATGTGGCTTCTCTCACGTGTATTCTTATGTAGTGGTCAATGTTGATGATGGATTTTTCATTATCTGAGAGAATGTGGTGTTTGGATGTCAAGGAATTGTTGGACAATGCAGTCTTTTTTTTGCATCCATGAATAATGTATACATTGTGTTATTTTACCTAGTTTGGATAGAGAAACTAGTTTCACCAATGTATATGATTCCATAGTCGTGAACGATATAGTAAACACCTTTTCTTTTATTCAGGTCATTTCGATATTTTTCATGGTCGAGTATACTTTGTAAATTATTGAATGGGGAGAAAGCGACCGTTATTTGTTTCTTTCATAATATGTTGGTTATATTATAAGTGTGCCTTGGTATAAGGAAGTTTAATATATTTTATAATGTTGTCTTTTTTCTTTTGTTCACATCGCCTTATCTTTTGGGACTTGTCTATAGTTTTTTTATTTGTTTATGATAATAGCCATTGCTTTTAAAAACCTTCACTAGGTGTTCCAACTCGTGGTTTAAATGTGTGGCATCACATATTCGTTTGGATCCGGCTGCTAGGGTATTTATAATGCCAATTTTTTTAGACGAGTGATGGTGACATTCGGCCTGAATACATTTATATGTGTGTGTCTCTTTTGGAAGACTATTTGCTAGCAATCCATCTTCTTTCCTGGTGAGAAGGAAATCTTATAATGGAATAGTTTTGTTATCTTCCAAATCCACAGTGAATTGTATTTATTCTGACTGGTTATTCATGTAGACAAGGAATTCTTATAGTTTTTCTTTACTATGTGGCCAAATGAGATTGGTGTCCTCCACATATCGTCTCCATTTTTATGGTTTTTTTGGATAATTACAAATGGCTATCGCTTCAAAATGATCCATAAATATGTTTGTGTAATATCCTGAATTTTGACCTAACAATTATGGGCATAAGATCCCATTGATTATGATGTTAGTTTGATGTTTAATTGGTATATTAGCTCTAAGACCCCACTGCATATGAACATGATGATTTTTTTGATATATTGAGTGTAAGCCAATTGCATATGTTAGTATGTATGATTTCATGTGTTGGGCGTGGACCTTGAAACACATAATTGATGAGATGGTTTGTGTTGAGTGAGGAGCTATGAAGAACATGGGTATTTGAGGTTTGTGTTGAGAGAGAAGCTCTAGAACACATGAGTTATGAAAACCTTTGTGTTGACCATGAAACTCTGAAGCACATGAAAAGATAAAATTGGAAGTGTTGAGCATAAGCCCTAGATCCTTCCAAGTTAATGTTGAGCATAAGCTTTGGAACATCAAATCCTTTTCCATTGTATCACTAGGTGTATCCTACTAGTACATCCTAGCATTAGTGTTGAGAGAGGAGCTCTAGAATTGCACTATGTTTGTAACTCCGTGTTTTTAGCATTGAGTATGGGTTCTAGATAAGCGCTAGGAGTTACTGAAAAGAATTAATTATGCCGAGTGAAAATGACTTGAATAAAACATTGATCTCATTTACATATTCTTAAGTTATTAAATGAAATTTCGAATTTCTATATATCATCAATTACTGAAGAACTACCATGTTATACGAGGGAATCCAACATGTAAGGAGGTTTAGAGTTTCCTAACCTAGTTGACCTAACCCCTACCTGAAGACCTTATTAAAGAAAGTGTCATAGGTTTAGGGATCATACTATATGATACCTAAGGAAAAAATGTTAACAAATGATATATATATATATATAATTTATACATGATATGTATAAAGAGTAAGCATAGTAATAATACTAATAGCTATAAGAAATAAAGAAAGGCTCAATATATTATTGTTATTACTACTAATGCAAATTAAATATTAAAATACGTACAAGAGTCTAAATAGGAACTAGTCAAAGGTTCCTAAGTTAAATATTAAAAGTACCTAAATTAAATAAAAAGAGTTAAATCAAGAAATTAAACGATTCTTGATTTAACTACCCCTTTGACTAAAAAGTTTTCCTATAAAAACCCAAGCTAAAGAGAGGCTTGGGGATCTTCTATATCTTTTGTGATTCCATATTCTACCTAATTATTCTCAAGAGAGTTCTTGGAGAACATTTTTCCTAACAAGAAAATAGAGAATTGATTCAGAACTTGATTTTCGAGATAAAGAAGAATTACCTTAGGATCTCTAAGCTACTTGCATGTTGGAACCAACTCAGGGAGATCGGGATTGAAACCAAAAATGGTTCCGGGTCATAGTTGGGTGGAACATGGTAGTTCCCAAGTTATTTGGTTATCTAAAAAGAGGTCATATTTGTCTATGAACTTGTTAATTCTACGTATTTGAGCATGCAACTTTTCAGCCATTGAAACAGCTTCATCTTGCAGGTATGAGGTTCTTCATTTTTCCCTTGCAAACTGCACTAGTTTTACTATTTGGAGTAGCTTGAATTATGAATGATTATCTAGTAATAGTCTACTATAAGCTAGGTTATATTTTCTGCATTTCTATTTTCTACACTTGCAAGTTAAGTTCATTGTTTATTAAAATATATATTTCTTTTACCAAAGGTTAGGGTTATCTATAGAACGGTTTTTAACTCTTCTCATTGTTTATTAATAGATATAACTCTTTTATCAAATGTACGTTATTTGTTTGTCTATTTTACCAGGATATTCTAATATATTTTATTTATCATGAAATAAGCACCGTTAGTGCTAACTACAGGAGGGTTTGTTTCTAGTTCATTTCTGAAATCTATTTCATGTCTATTAATTAAGGGTTTTGTTTTCTAGTTTACTTCTGCAATTTATTTCTTGTCTATTAATTAAGGGTTTTTTTCTAGTTCATTCTGCAATTTATTTCATGTCTATAAATTTAAGTTCCAAAAACCTAGCACTATTTAAAAACAAAGCCTATATCTTATCTCTACTGACAGATTTCATATTTCCAGCAGGCTAATATTAAATATAAATAAACCAAACTAGTATCTATAGAACTATCCTAATCTCTAGGTAGAATATTATAACATAAATATAAATGGCTAACACTTTAAATAAATATTACAAAACATAAATATAACCAAATCATTTCCATATTATAAACAACAATATCAAATATTAAGCTAAGCTATCAAGACCTCTAAGGTCTGTAGGCACGAGTGCCTCATTCATCATAACCACACTAAATACTTTATAACTTAAAACATAATAAATAAACCCTAACTTAATTAAAAAACATATTAACATATATCACATCAATCAAAGGGTTATAGGATCGAATCCTGTTGGCATACATGCCAAACCGAAACCTCACTCACACACACCATTTGCAACCAACGTAGCCCATGATCGAATCCTGCGAAGCTCATGACTTAAAAGATGAGAATACATTAAAATAATGACCAACATAGAATCCAATAAAAAGAGTTAAATCAAGAAATCAAAAGATTCTTGATTTAGCTACCCCTTTGATTGAAAAGTCTTCCTATAAAAACCCAATACAAAGAGAGGCTTGGGGATCTTCTATATTTTTCGTGATTCTATATTCTACCTAATTATTCTCAAGAGAGTTCTTGGAGAACATTTTTCTTAAAAGGAAAATAGAGAATTGATTCAGAACCTGATTTCCCATATAAAGAATACTTACCTTAGGATTTCTAAGCTACTTGCATGTTGGAACCAACTCGGGGGGATCCGGATTGAAACCAAAAATGGTTCTGGGTCATGGTTGGGTGGAACATGGTAGTTCCCAAGTTATTGGGTTATCTAAAACGAGGTCATATTTGTCTATGAACTTGTTAATTCTACGGTATTTGAGTGTGGAGCTTTTCAACCATTGAAACAGCTTCATCTTGCAGGTATGAGGTTCTTGATTTTTCCCTTGCAAACTGCACTAGTTTTACTATTTGGAGTAGATTGAATTCTGAATGATTATTTAGTAATAGTGTACTATAAGCTAGGTTATATTTTCTGTATTTCTATTTTCTGCACTTGCAGGTTAAGCTCATTGTGTATTAAAAGATATATTTCTTTTACCAAAGGTTAGGGTTATCTATATAAGGGTTTTTAACTATTCTCATTGTTTATTAATAGATATAACTCTTTTATCAAATGTTAGGTTATTTGTTTGTCTATTTTACCAGACTATTCTAATATATTTTATTCATGGTGAAATAAGCACCATTACTGCTAACTACATGAGGGTTTGTTTCTAGTTCATTTCTGAAATCTATTTCCTGTCTATTAATTAAGGGTTTTTGTTTTCTAGTTCATTTCTGCAATTTATTTCTTGTCTATTAATTAAGGGGTTTTTTCTAGTTCATTATGCAATTTATTTCATGTCTATACATTTAAGTTCCAAAAACCTAACACTATTTAAAAATAGATCCTATATCCTATCTCTGCTGGCATATTTCATATTTCCATCAGGCTTATATTAAATATAAATAAACCAAACTAGTATCTATAGAACTATCATAATCTCTAGGCAGAATATTATAACATAAATATAAATGGCTAACACTTTAAATAAATATTATAAAATAGAAATATAACCAAATCATTTCCATATTATAAACAACAATATAAAATATCAAGATAAGCTATCGAGACCTCTAAGGTCTGTAGGCACAAGTGTCCCATTCATCATAACTACATTATATACTTTATAACTTAAAACATAATAAATCAACCCTAACTTAATTACAAAACACATTAACATATACTGCATCAATCAAGAGGTTATAGGATCGAATCCTGTTGGCATACATGCCAAACTGAAACCTCACTCACACACACCATTTACAACCAACATAGCCCATGATTGAATCCTATGAAGCTCACGACTTAAAAACCGAGAATACATTAAAATCATGACCAACATCGAATCCTATAGGATTCGCTAGCAGCGATATCAACACTGTAGTAGCTTGCATTTATGTCCACAGAGTCTACGCTAATAAACATATAAACATAGGAAGAATTAACCATGTATCAATTTCGTTGTTGTGTCAACAAATCCCTACGCTAAATTTCGGCAAACCATAGATCGATTTCATTGCTTTGTCAACAAATCTCTACAATAAATACCAACAAAATATACACACAGTAAGTCATTTCAAAAATTCCCCACACAGTAATAAAAACCTCAAGTTATGTATTGTATTAATTTATGTGGCTCACGATCGAGATACAAAGCCATAATCCATTAACATAAACCATAAAACCCACTGTCTAGTCTAGAATAGAAATAAAATCCATTTCACAACGATAACCCACAGTTCACTGATCTAAATACAAACAACACTGTTAAAAACCCAAATAAGAAATTAATTACAGACCTCAACTTTACACAGTGTCAAAACATTTCCAAGCTAAGAATTGTAACCACGATTTATACACAGTAGAGAATGCATTACAAATAATTAACCACTATAAATTACATATATAATTACATAGTCACATTTCCAAGCTAACGCACTATTGCAAGCAATGGTGTTGTCACCATTTATCAAAATGAAACATTATAAACAAAATGCAGATTCTGTAATATTCACCATGGTCACTATGCTAACCCTACCAACCCATTAATCATTTATAGAATTGAGTCGTAACAGTCTCAACTCGAAGGCACAAAACCCAACAAAAACCCCAAACTATATATGCATCTCTGGATGCTTTACATTATTTACAAACAGACCCATACCAGTCGCAACCCTTAAACCAAACCATGTATTCATTCAAACAAAGAGGTCAAAGCTCTGTCAAAACATCCATACATAGATAAACAAGTTTTAAGCTTGTTTGTAACAAGGCTTACCTGTGGAGGGTAATACGTCGACCACCTGGAAGACCCTCGATCCAACATGTGAAGTCTCTGCTACTTGCAAATAGAGGACAATGAGAAGGTGAGAAGTATTCCAAACCTCCAAATTGAAACAACAAATAAACAAGTGCTGCAAAACTAGAATGAAGGACATACTTCCAAAGCATAGCTGAAAACCAGACCTCACACCATGATACAGACCAAAGAGCCAAACAACATTCACCCAATGAAATGCCAAATGACCCATTCTTCCACGACAGTCCAAGCTTATGAATTGAGACCCCCAACTCCTTAGGAGCATTTACTCCACCACCCTATCCACCACTGAGTCGAATTCCAACCCCAATTCTATAGTTCATAAGCCTCAAAAACACATTTTTACATTTGAATTCCATGCACATTATAAACCCCATCAATGGCATCGTGGACTTAGGATAATCCATGATTCATGGCATATGAGTTATGTCATGAATGGCCTTTTACACTTTAACATATATGTTGGTTTGCTCTGGGCAGACCCAGGTTTACTGTAATGTACCAACAAAACCCCTAGCTCACTGGCCCTTTCGGCGACAGACTGCAGAACGGCCTAAAGTCTCACCCGAAGTGATCCTAGATGAGGTGGCTGAAGAATCAGGTGTCCTCAACTAGGTTCTGGAGCATCCTATGTTCTCCTTACTCTACTTAACCAGTTGAGTCTCTCTATAAGCACTGTATCTCTCTTTCGAGCAGGCTCTACTATGAGACTGACTCTTATCGCATCGTGGCTTCTAGGATGATGCGCAAACTTTCTCTTCTACTTGACTCTTTACCTACGATATCCCACACCACGGCTCCTCCGACAATGCGATATCACCTTTCTGTGCTGCGAGAGCTTCTATAGTAAGACTCAATAAGAGTCTCCAACTCTCAAGGTCCAACGGATTTCCTTCTGCTTATAGTAGCTTAGTTAACCTTCATCAAGGTGTTAAACGACTTCACTTAACCTCTACAGTCTAACATGCTTAACATCTATTGCGCTCAACTTGCTGAACTAAATATACAGAAGTCACTTAACACTATAACTGTGACGGTCTGAATCAAGCACCGATAAACTCATATGCAGAATACTTAACACATCCAACTTGCATTTAACCTTCTACGTTACTGTAAACTGAAGGATAGCATACATACATTCATTAACTGTTAGCTAAGCTCATGTAATAGATAGCAGATAACAAGTAAGTAAAGCACAATCACATGAACAGTCACACCACACACATATTTTATGTGGTTCACTTCCAGGGAGGAAGCTACGTCCACAAGAACTGTGTTTATATTATATCTGGAGAGAGTACACACAGTTCCGCTGCAACCTATTATGCAGCTCGAGATCTTCTGGGAAACTCCGCATTCTCAGCTGGGATCCCTTCTCTCTTAGATCTCTTCTCTTTCTATTATTCTTTCTTTTTACATTATATTCTTTCTCTCTCTCTCTCAATCCCTGTGGATTGTTACATTCATGCTCAAGGACTCGGCTACTGGTTACAGTAAGATAACTACAGACTGAATACAGAACCAGAGCTCGACTCTTTCTCAATATCTTACAATACAGATGACTAAACAACTAGCTACTGACTAACTAGCTAACCAACTGACCAACCTTTCACAATAAAAAATACATGCTTAAATAGGTGGCCTGAAGGTCTCACCCTAATACAAAACTGTGGGCCTATCCTAACAGTAACCCAAAAACCCTAACTGTGACAGTCAGCCTATCTGTACTTTGTACTATCGCTTATTGGTCACACTGCAGCTCTCTGCAGTCTTCCAAGCTTCTCGGCGCTGATCGTGGGTATGGGCGATGCTTCTTCGGTCACTCCCCTTATTTCCTTTGTCTTCAATACCTCGGCTCGTTGTTCCTTTTCCTTTATGAGGGTAGCTGAGCCCTCCTATCTTCGTCGCTGCCTTAAGTGCAGTGGTTGAACTCTCTCTTCTTAGCCGCTTCAGGTACTGTTTCTTTTGACTTTCTTGTCCCGATATAGAAGCTTTTCCTGTAGCTGCGGGGCCCTGCTCCAACAGTCCCCTAACACTTACTTGTGGCTTGTCCCCGAGCCACTAAGTAACTGTTACGGTATGAATCAAGCACTGATAAACTCATATGCAGAATACTTAACACATCCAACTCGCATTTAACCTTCTACGTTAGTGTAAACTGAAGGATAGCATACATACATTCATTAACTGTTAGCTAAGCTCATGTAATAGATAGCAGATAACAAGTAAGTAAAGCACAATCACATGAACAGTCGCACCACACACGGATTTTACATGGTTCACTTCCAGGGAGGAAGCTACGTCCACAGGAACTATGTTTATATTATATATGGAAAGAGTACACACAATTCCACTGCAACCTATTATGCAAATCGAGATCTTCTAGGAAACTCTGCATTCTCAACTGGGAGCCCTTCTCTCTTAGATCTCTTCTCTTTCTATTCTTCTTTATTCTTACAATATATTCTTTCTCTCTCTCTCTCAATCCCTACAGATTGTTACATTCATGCTCAAGGAGTCGGCTACTGGTTACAGTAAGATAACTACAAACTAAATACAGAACCAAAGCTCGACTCTTTCTCATTATCTTACAATACAGATGACTAAACAACTAGCTACTGACTAACTGGCTAACCAACTAACCAACCTTTCACAATACAAAATACATGCTTAAATAGGTGTCCCAAAGGTCTCACCCTGATACAAAATTGTGGGCCTATCCCAACAGTAACCCAAAAACCCTAACTCTGACAGTCGGCCTATCTGTACTTTGTACTACCGCTTATTGGTCACACTGCAGCTCTTTGCAGTCTTCCACACTTCCCGACGCTGATCGTGGGTATGGGCGTCGCTTCCTCAGTCGCTCCTCTTCTATCCTTTTTCTTCAATACCTCGGCCCGTTTCTCCTTTTCCTTTATGAGGGTAGCTGAGACCTCATGTCTTCGTCGCTTCCTTAAGTGCAGTGGTTGAGCTCTCTCTTCTTGGTCGCTTCAGGTACTGTTTCTTTTGACTTTCTTGTCCCGATATAGCAGCTTTTCCTGTAGCTGCGGGGCCCTACTCCAACAATGTAGTATAAAAACTTTCAACTCTAATTACATTAAGGCTAAGCCTTGAACTTAGGCCTTTAAAACTTGAACATAAAAATACTTCGAGTCTATATATATTTTAAATACCAAGTTATGAAGCCTTAGAATCATAAGTAATACTGGTAACCAGTGTAGACATAGTATAAATAAACCCAGTGAGGAGAAAAACAATCATGTGAACAATAGCAATAAGAATCGTTAAGATAGAACTGTGGTCCGTTTGTCATCCAAATCTTTGAGGTAGTTGAGCATATGCAATATGTCTTTGTTTAACTACTATAGCTAGTTTTCCATCACCTAGTGCACTTGCACAAAATAAGGAAGAGATTCATTAGTTCAAATGAACTAAGTAAACCATGTAACATCAAGAAAAACTAGTTACCTCTCCAAGTGATCATATAAGGGATACAAGTCCCGCCACTCCACTCTTTTGACAATACAAGTTAAGTCAGGATTTTTCATAAACTAGTAACCAAAACTTATAATTAGTAAGTAAGCAATAAATTGTACATGCATACACATATATACATGATAAGAAGCAATCATTGAACATCATAACCATCTAACTTATATTCAAGTAATATAACAACAACATAGAATTACATTAATTACCACATCGAGGAAAACATCTAGAGGAAGGTAAGAACAACATACGAAAATTCAGTTCTGGGAACAAACTTAGTCACATTCCACATAAGATAAGATAATGTCTGGATCAGCAAATAAATGGCTTGCCTCATAAAAAAATTTTTTTTTTTTGGGGACATTACAAGTGGTATCCAAGCCTAGTTTCAACACTAAGAGACTAAATGGGCGTACTAGACATTTGTTGCAGAAAATAAAGTATTTTTTTAATGAATAGTTCAGACCATGAACACTGAAGAAGACAACAGCCAGCAAGGAAAGTTGAATGCCCCCACCCAGGAAGCAGAACTGGTGGTGGAACTAAATTCTGATATATTGAAAACCATCCAAAGTCTCCAAGTAAACTTACAAAGTTTCAGAGATGAAAATTTGAATGAAATAAAGAAACAACAAGCAATTAATGAAACATTGTTGTGAAACATGATGGGAGGAAGACCGCAGGGAAAATCCACTGATTCCACAAACACGTTCAATGAAGAATGTTATCGTAAACGGGCCAGCAAACCGAGAGAAGAAGGAAAAGAAGAACATACTCCTAAACCTATAGAAGGATATTATCATAGTCCTTCTATTGATGATTCTCTTTCTCCATACAGAAAGAAACAGAGAAATGATGACAATATCCAAGGAGAGTTCAGAGAAAAAAAAAAGCCCCAATCTATCAAGGAGAGATGAACATAAGGGAAAAAGTTGAAGAATGACTTCTAGGTATGAGCAAATATTTTTGAGTTCATAACTACTCTAGATAAATGAAATCCTTTCTAGCCATCTCTAATTTAAATAGAAAATTATCTAGATGGTGGAGAGACTTGAAGCATACCAAGAAAGATGAGGTAAGAGAAATACGATGGAGTAAGTACCACAATATTTTTCAGGAGAAATACATGTTGGAAAGGTTCTTCGACAAAAAGGTGAAATAATTTCACAAGCAACGTATGGGTTACATGACTATAGATACCTTTATTAACATATTGTTGGATATGTTGCATTATGTGCCATACATCAAGGACGAGAAATTAAAAATACAACAATTGTTTTGTTGTCTTCCTCCCAATTTATGGGAAACGATTAAATTTGGCATGCCTAAAACATTTGAAACCACCTTACACAAATCTAGGATTTGCTATGATCATGGAAATCTAAGGAAAGAGAACATCAACAGAAGCAGAGACAGGTCTAGGACCTTCGCAGACAACCACAAACCGGTTTTCAACCCACCACCTTACAGAAAACCGAACAACAATTTTCCAACCAACAAGAACTTTAACAAAATAGGTACAAATCCATATGTACCAGCTCCAAATGCTAACAATCCAGCAGCAAATGGGGGATCCAATGTTTCCCCGCTGAAAATCAAATGCTATAAATTCTAAGGGCCCCAATATGCCCAAGACTGTAAGAACAAGACCAAAGGAGTCTTGCACAACTTACAAGAAGAACCAATAGTAGAGGACATAGCTGGAACACTACAGATTTATGTGACCTTGGATGGCTGACAGAAATACCATCAAGCTACCGTGATTGAGATGGAAGGTAATATCTTACACACTTCTATTTCAATGATTGACCTTGGTGCTTGTCAGAGCTATGTATCACCTAAAATTGTTGATCTATGTAAACTAGGAAAAGTTAAACATGTTAAACCTTGGCTAGTGCAATTAGCCATAGCTATGAAACAAATTTTTTTTGAAATAGTTAAAGACTATGAGGTAAACATGAATGGGTTTCCTACTAGATTAAACCTGAACATCCTACCCTTAGGCTCGTATGATATACTTATCGACATGGACTGGTTGGAACAACCCCATTTCATGATCGATTGCTTAAGCAAGGCAGTTTTGTGTATAGATAGCCAAGGGAATCAAGTAAATATTCAAAGTGTACCTAAGAAAGTTTCAGTAAGGAAGATATCCACTTTACAAGCAAAGAAGTGTGTTAGGAAAGGTTGCCAACTATTTGCAATAAACATCCTATACATAGAAGCTAAAAGAGAACATCACATCGAGGACTTTCCAGTTCTTGTAGACTTCAAGGACGTATTTCCTAACGAAATCCAAGGATTACCACCGAAATGAGACTTAGATTTTTCCATAGAACTGACAAAGATCAGTTCCGACTTCAAAATCCCCTTACCGCATGAGCACACCAGAATTGGTGGAACTCAAACTGCATTTGCAGGAGTTGATTGAGAAAGGATATATCCGACCGAGTGTGTCCCCTTGGGGAGCAGCGATACTTTTCGCAAAGAATAAGGATGGTATGATGCAGATGTGCATCGATTACTATCAACTTAACAAAATGACTATCAAGAGACAATACCCACTCCCTAAGATCGATGACTTGTTCGACCAAGTAGGAGGAGTCAAGATATTTTCCAAGATCGACCTGTGATCTGGGTACCATCAGGTATGGATTCGCGACGAGGATATTCACAAAACCACCTTTCATACAAGGTACATCCACTACGAGTTTGTAGTGATTCCATTTAGGTTGACCAAACCACCTACGAACTTTATGTGTATGATGAACAATATATTTAGTAAATACCTAGATTTTTTGTCTTTATAGATGACATCCTAGTTTACTCTAAGTGTAAAGAGGAACATGAGGAACACCTACGCATAGTGTTATAGGGTGGAAATTGAACCCAACAACAATTGCCAATTACACATGCAAATTACTCACAAAGGAGACTGAATATGGAGTAGAACACTAATCTGTATTGAATAAGTGTACAATAGCCAACCCTGTGAAGTCATAGGCTTCCACAATAAATAATTACATGATATATTCAAATGCATAAGGATGCCATTCGAATTTGGTCAAAAGCAGGCTTACTAAATCTAAGCAAATCCCCCATAGGTGCATAAAACAATTTCCAAATCTGTCTAGGAGCTCACGAATTGGAAAAATCAATTAGGAAATATAATAGATGATGGAAGGACAACTCATACATGATTTTATTAGGAGAAAAGAGTGGAGGATTATGAGGACAAAAAACAAGTTAACTTCACCTAGTCAAACTTTCCCAATTGCCTTAAAACTCAGAAAAAGCAGGCAATAAAGAAGAAAAAGAAGACATGTGCTAGGAAGGCCAAGAATAAAGCAGATTTGATTCCAAGTGGTTTACCAAGTGCTCCATGACTCAAATTTATCAAGTTTGACCACTTTGGATGTGTGGAGGACAACTTGCATAAGGTGGAATATGGAAACTAGGCAAATAAGACAAAAATTGGATTAATTAATGTCTAAGGTAGCTAACTATGGGTTGATTATTCTAACACCCCCCCTTAAGCCTGACTTATGAGTAAAATATCAAAAAATTATAGGGCCTAGCAACAAGGCTTAGTCACCCTTTACATACTGCATGTCCATTTAACCAAGGAAAGAGGCAAAAACCCAGCGGGAAAAATCCTCCCTTAAACATGGACAGTAAAAAAAAAATTGAAATCTTGTCATCACTCATGCTTCACAGCATGATCAGAAATCCCCAGCAGTGATTTGAGATTACTGAATGTCTTCTCACAAAAAACTTTGGTGAAGATATCTGCTACTTGTTCTGAAGATGAACAGAAGAGTAGGTGAATGGTGCCATCATGCACAAGCTGTCTGATGTAGTGCATATGGATCTCAATGTGTTTGGTTCTCTATTTCTGAACTGGATCATTGCATATTTGAATGGTACTCTGATTGTTCTTCTAGAGTGAGCTGAACTCTTCTTTCATGGCTGTTTTCCATCTTGGATCATTTGTTGCATCTTCAAATGTCTGTGGGTCTGATTCAACCATCAGATAGCATTTCTCTGCAAACATAGGATCTAGTCCTCCTAGGATCATTAGGATTTATAGCTAGTTCTCCAACTACATGAATGGTCTTTGCTTCCCATTTTGTTCTTGTAGGACTGTTAGGATCTGCAATTAAATCATCATTATCAGACATATCAGAATCAGCAAGTTCAACTATCTCTTCACTTACATTCAATGGTTTTGGTGGTGAAGAGGATTCTCCAACTTCCACTGCTGCTAGGGTCTCTTCTTGGAACTAAACACACCTTTCAATGAAGGTTTTGTTTGTGCTCAAATTGATCATCTTGTACCATTTTGAATATTCAAAGTACCCAACAAATAGACAGTCTTGGATTTGGGGCTACAAAGCCTTCCTCTTTTCTGTTGGAATTCTAGCCTAAGCCCTTGAGCCAAAAATCCTGAAATGGGTCACATCTGGCTTGTGCCCACTCCATGCTTCGAAAGGAAGCATACCATCAAGCTTTTTATGAGGCACCCTATTCTGGATATAGGCTACACATTTTATAGCTTCGGCCCAAAACTTTGGTGGCAAAGTCTTAGCCTCCATCATGCATGTTTCCATCTCTTTCAGTGATCTGTTCTTCCTCTCAGCAACACCATTTTGTTGTGGTGTGTAAGGGATAGAATGCTACATCTGAATACCTACATCTACACAATATTGAATGAAATCAGACTTGACATACTCACCACCATTTTCAGATCTGAGGACCTTGAGTTTCCTCCTAGACTGGTTTTCAACCAAAGCCTTAAATACTTTGAAGAGGCCATAAACTTCAGACTTGTGTTTCAGGAAGTAAAGCCAGCAATACCTGGAAAAGTCATCTATGAATGTCAATGCATATTTTTCCTGACTCATTGACATATGAGGAAATGGGCCAGCAACATCACTGTGGATCAACTCAAGAGGTGCAGAGGTTCTCTCATGACTAGCTTTCTCAAATTTATGCTCTGGGTGTTTTCCTAGGATTCAACCTTGACAGCCTCCTTTGGAAAACTTAATCTTTGGTAACCCTATGACCATTTATTTTTCACTAAGATCAGAAAAATACTTTTAATTAAGGTGGCCAAATATTTCATGCCAAATCTTGCTTTCCTCATTAGCATGAATCAAAAGAGCAGAGGGGTTTGAGTAGGGTAGGAGGTGTGAGAACATGTATACCTTCAAAGTGTGATTTGCAACTCCTTTTGCAATGACTTTACCACTTGAGATCTTTGTGATATCAACTTCATCAGGGGAGAATATGACCTTCTTTGGAGACCCTATGTGGGTCATCTGATACACTGATAAGAGGTTAGAGGCAAGACCTGGAACATACAATACATTGCTGAACTTACCATGGTCAAGATCAATCCTCCCTTTGCCCAAACTTTCAGTGAGAGAGTCATCTCCCAGTACAATTGGTGGACCTTTCGACATGTCAAGTGAGGTGAATGCCTCCTTGGTCGAAACCATATGTCTTGAAGCTCCAGAATCAATGATGAAACTAGGTGAGCTTGATGTGCCAGCAACCAATGCATGAACTATCTCTGTGTCTTTTGAATTTTATCCTCCTTCCCTCTTCTTTGAGCTGTCAGGAAGGGAGATGCCATTCTTCTCCAGGAGTTGGGTCAGCATGTCAATTTGCTTCTTCGCGCAGGAGCTTTCAGAATTATTTCCCTTACTGCAGTATGCACACTTTCTCATTTCTCTTTTGTTCTTCTTCTTCTGGGGGTTCTTCTTGGAACCTTGAGGCTCCTTTGGAGACTTGTTCTTGTCTCTCTTTTGCTCAGGTGGCTTCTTAGATTTCTTCTTGAATTTTGAATCCACCCTCGAATCTCCAGCAACCAGAGCTTGGTCTTTGGAAGGTTTTATGGTGCCCATCATCACCAATTTATCTTGCTCTTGTGTGAGAGATTCCATGAAATCTGCAAGGCTAGGCATTTTCCAGGCTCGAGCTGTCAACATTGTGGCATGAAAGGTCAAAAAAAACACTGAATATTCAGGACCAAGCTTTGATAGTATGCCCAAAACCAGTTTCTCATCCTTCTTTTCAATCCCACATTGTTTTAGCTACAAAACAAGGGCTTTGAACTTGGAAAAATAGAGTTGCAGGGATTCAAAGCTATTGGGACTCATGGAGATCAATTCATTTTCAATTTGATGTCCCCTCATCTCATCTGTCTTACCAAAAATCTCAAAAAGCTTCTCCCATACTTCATTTGGTGATGTTAATCCATCAATATGGAAAAGGAGGTCTCTGGATATGCTCAGACACAGGAGACCATAGGCCTCATCCCTCCTGTTGTGCCATTTAATCTTCTCTGCAGCTGCATTGGGCTCTGCTTCTGTTACCATAGTCACTTTGTAGAGGCCTTTCACTCTCAATAGTATCTCCATCTCTGCTTTCCATTCAAAGAAGTTAAATGGAGTCAAGATGATCTTCTGAGATTGATCCATAGCTCAGAAATTGTCCCTTCAGTCAACAGAATGCTCCCAGTCAATGATGTCGAAACTGCAATAAAAAATTGGAAGGAGAGAAATCAATCTATAAAGGCTCTGATACCATGTGGAAATTGAACATAGTTGTTAGATCAATTACACTCACAACAATTGCTAATTACACATGTAAATTACTCACAAAGGAGACTGAATATGGAGCAGAACACTAATCTGTATTGAATAAGTGTACAATAGCCAACCCTGTGAAGTCATAGGCTACCACAATAAATAATTACATGATATATTCGAATGCATAAGGATTCCATTCGAATTTGTTCAAAATCAGGCTTACTAAATCTAAGCAAATCCCCCATAGGTGCATAAAATAGTTTCCAAATCTGTCTAGGAGCTCACAAATTGGAAAAATCAATTAGGAAAGCTAATAGATCATGGAAGGACAACTCATACATGCTTTTATTATGAGAAAAGAGTGGAGGATGATGAGGACAAAAAACAAGTTAACTTCACCTAGTCAAACTTTCCCAATTTCCTTAAAACTCAGAAAAAGAAGGCAATAAAGAAGAAAAAACAGACATGCGCTAGGAAGGCCAGGAATAAAGCAGATTTGATTCCAATTCGTTTCCCAAGTGCTCCATGACTCAAATTTAGCAATTTTTAACACTTTGGATGTGTGGAGGACAACTTGCATAAGGTGGAATATGGAAACTAGGAAAATAAGACAAAAAATGGATTAATTAATGTCTAAGGTAGCTAACTATGGGTTGATTATTCTAACAGGTGTTACAGTAACACCAGCTCTATGCCATGTTTAGTAAATGTGATTTTTACAAACCACAGATACAGTACTTGGGTCACATCATCTCCGAGAAGGGGATAGTTGTGGGCCCATAAAATATTAAAGCCATAGAATATTGGCCTACCCCTATTAGTTTCACTGACATTAGATCCTTTTCGGGATTAGCCGGTTATTACTGGACATTCATTGAGAAATTATCGAGGAAAGCTTATCCCATGCCCGCTTTGCAAAATAAGGCAAACAAGTTCTTATGGACGAACAAGTGTGAGGAAAGTTTTCAAAATCTTAAACATATTTTGACGACCGCACCGATACTACGAATTGTGAATCCTAATGGGGATTTTTTTGTTTATGTGGATGCAAAAAAGGAATGGCTCAAAGGAGTCCTCTTGCATAATGACTACACGATTTATTATGAATCACTGAAGTTAAAAGAACATGATCAAAACTACCCCACTCATGATATTGAGTTAGCAGCCATCATCCACGCCTTGAAGATGTGGAAGCACTACGTCATGGGAAAGAAATTCCTTCCGAAAACAGACAATATGAGTCTGAAGTATGTATTTGAGAAACCATATTTCAATGCTAGGAAATCCAAATGGTTGGATGTCCTTAGTGATTACCATTTCAAGCTAAAGCATATAAAGGGAAAAGAGAAAAAAAATTGTTGATGCTTTGAGCCATCAAACTCGTATGATATATGAGATGACTTTAAGTCAAACTGATTTGGATTTACATGAGAGGATTAGAACAGCCAACATATTTGACCTTTTCTGTGTTGAAATCCTCAAGAATTCCCAAGAGGACAGGTTGTTTCAGCAACAAAAAGTGTACAAGGTAGACGAAACAAGACTGCTAAGGTCCAAGGAGAGATTGTATGTTTCGGAAGGAGGGGACATTCGGTCCAGCATCCTCATGGAATTTCATCCAACACCCTAGTTGGGGCATCTAGGATATCAGAACATGATATCCGAAGTTAATAAAAACTTTCTATGTCCTAAGTTAAAGGCCGACATAACGTTGTTTATCGCAAAATGTCAAGAATGTCAGCTGGTAAAAGCTGAGCATCATCATCATTCGGGGTTGTTGTATCCATTACCCATTCTGGAATGGAAGTGGGAGGTCATTAGTATGGATTTCATCATGGACCTACCTAACAGTAAGAATACAAATGATTATATCTTTGTATTAGTTGACAAATTGTCAAAACCAACACACTTCATTCCAGTGAATTTGACCTACAAGGCAGTACACATTGCTGATATCTTCTTGAAGGAGATATTTAGATTTCATGGGATACCCAAGGAAATCATCTCAGATAGAGATACTAAGTTTACCAGGAAATTATGGAGATCCTTATTCTGCATATTAGAGACGCAGTTGAAATTTAGTATTTATTACCACCCGTAGACAGATGGGCAGACATAACGGGTAAACCAGATTGTAGAGGATATGCTTAGGGTGTACGTCATGAACAACCCAACCAAGTGTGAAGGTTACCTTCATATTATAGAGTTTTGATATAACAACGGATACCAGACTTCTGCCAAAATGAATCTCTTTGAGGTACTCTATGGATGGAAGTGTAGAACACTGGTTACTTGGGATAGCCCGGTGGATCGGATCATGTTAGGGCCTAACTTACTAAAGGACTTGGAATAATTTTTTACCAAGGTCTAGGTGAACCTTGAAGAAGCACAAGAACTCCAAAAAATCTACGCAGATAAGAAAAGAAAAGATAAAGATTATCAAATAAGAAACCATGTTTACTCGAATGTAAAAGCAAAATGAAGCTCGTTGAGCTTAGGAAGGTGTGGTAAGTTATAACCTATACTTTTTGGACCCTTTGAGATACTGTCCAAGAGAGGTCTAGTGGCATATGAACTAACATTACCTACTCACATAAGAGTCCATAATTTTTTCCATGCATCTTTGTTAAAAAAAATATGTTTATGATACTAAGCATGTGATTGATTGGTCCTTATTATAGATGGAATATAAAGGGGATTTTTCCCCTGAAACCCTTCATATATTGGACAAAAGAGAGGTGCACCTCAGGAAGTACACCATAGTATAGTTGAAAGTGCATTGGAATCACTTTGAGGCCGATGAGGCTACTTGGGAGAATGAATCCACCATGAGAAAGGCTTACCCCAGCTTGTTTCATGATTTCATTCTGAGTCCCTAGAACACCAAGGATGGTGTTGTTCTCAGTGGGGAGGGATGCAATATCCCTAATTTTTACCTAACAATTATGGGCATAAGACCCCATTTATTATGATGTTAATTTGATGTTTAGTTGGTATATTGGGTCTAAGACCCCACTGCATATGAACATAATGATTTATTTGATATATTGAGTGTCATCCAATTGCATATGTTTTATGTATGATTTCATGTGTTGGGCGTGGACCCTGAAAGACATCATTTATGATATTTTTGTGTTGATAAAGGAGCTCTAGAGCACATGGGTATTTGATGTGTGTGTTGAGTGAGAAGCTCTAGAGCACATGTGTATTTATATTTGTGTTGAGCGAGAAGATCTAGAACACATGAGTTACAAAAACCTTTGTGTTGAGAATGAAGCTATGAAGCACATGAAAAGACAAAATTGGAAGTGTTGGGAATAATCCTTAGATCCTTCCAGGTTGATGTTGAGAATAATCTCTGGAGCATCAGATCCTTGTCCACTGTATCCCTAGGTGTATCCTACAAGTACATCCTAGCATTAGTGTTGAGCGAGGAGCTTTGGAATTATAGTAAGTTTGTAACTCCATGTTTTTAGCATTGAGTATGGGCTCTAGATAAGCGCTATGAGTTACTGAAAAGAATTAATTATGTCAGGTGAAAACAACTCGAATAAAACATTGATCTCATCTTACTTTTTCTTAAGTGCTTAAATGAAATTTTGAATTTTTGTATCTCATCAAGTACTAAAGAACTACCATGTTATATGAGAGAATCCAACATGCAAGGAGGTTTACAGTTGCCTAACCTAGTTGACCTAACCCCTACCTGAATACCTTATTAAAGAAAGTGTCATAGGTTTAGGGATCATGCTATATGATACCTAAGGACAAAATGTTAACAAATGATATATATATATATATATATATATAAGTATATAATCGATAAATGATATGTATAAAGAGTAAGCATAGTGATAATACTAATAGCTATAAGAAATAAAGAAAGGCTCCATATATTATTATTATTATTATTACTAATGAAAATTAAATATTAAAATACCTACAAGAGTCCAAATAGGAACTAGTCAAAGGTTCCTAAGTTAAATATTAAAAGTACCTAAATTAAATAAAAAGGGTTAAATCAAGAATTCAAATGATTCTTGATTTAACTACCCCTTTGACTGAAAAGTCTTCCTATAAAAACTAAAGCCAAAGAGGGGCTCGGGGATCTTCTATATTTTTGGTGATTCCATATTCTACCTGATTATTCTCAAGAGAGTTATTGGAGAACATTTTTCCTAAGAGGAAAATAGAGAATTGATTCAAAACCTAATATCCCAGATAGGAAAGCCTTGCCTTAGGAGCTCTAAGCTACTTGCGTGTTGGAACCAGCTCAGGGGTGTCCGGATTGAAACCAAGAATGGTTCAGGAACATGGTTGGGTGGAACGTGGTAGTTCCCAAGTTATTTAGTTATCTAAACAGAGGTCATATATATCTATAAACTTGTTAATTCTGGGTATTTGAGTGTGCAGGATTTCATCCATTGAAACAACTTCATCTTGCAGGTATGAGGTTCTTGATTTTTCCCTTAGTAAAATCTTTGGAAAGCTTGTTTATGACTTTTTCGTACTTTCACAAAATGGAAAAGGTCATTGATCATTTATTACGACACTTTGTCACGCTCGTTAAAATCTAGTATCAAAGTTTTGAGTCCATTTCAAGTTTCTTTCCAGGCTCGTAAAATACGACATTGTGTAAAGAAACGTCACGGAGTCTTCTTTTCACATCTTCTTTCAGAATCCTTAAACATGAAAAGATAGTCGAGTCCATTTTTTAATCTTTCCAGGCTCGTAAAAAGTGACATTGTGTAACGAAACCTCATGGAGTTCTCTTTAAACCCTTTTCAGGCTCCCTAAATACGAAAAGATTGTCGAGTGATCTTGTCTTCTTCACGCTCGTTAAAGTATTTGAAGAGTCGTCTGTCCAACGTTAGGTTATCTCTTTCTCGGTTCGGATGGGACTATTTATGAGAAATGAACACTCCAGCCAATCATGATTGGAAGAGTTCTCTAAGGTATGATTTTACACTTTTTCGGGCCTTAGAGACTAAATCATACGAAAAAGGACCCCCATGGAGTATTCTTCCATATTCGTTCAGACTCTCTAAACATGAACGATACCGAGTTTTCTTTCAGTGGACTCGTTAAATTAAACGTTGAGAGACCCATTTCGGGATTGAACCCCCCCTCTCTTAGGTTCGTAAAAGGACTCATAGATGACTCATAAAAAAGTGTTAAATGCATCCAAAATCAACATTAAGGGATTATGACAAATAGATTTTGACCAAAACATGGTGTAATATCAAAACTATACTAGATCAGACCCAAAAAATGTCTATATAAGGCAAGTAAATAGTAAAAAATCAAACATTTCACTATTTACCTCTAGCAGAGAGCACTTGGAGCATTTTATAGCCAGATCTCCCACAACTAATACCGGGCGTTTCCACTATCTGTTTTCAGTCTCGTCAGTTGCAGGTAATAGCTAAGACCCTTATCTTTCATTTCATACCTTCTATTTTGAGATTTGGTGGGGTTTTAGGCCTATTTTGCAAGCCCTAATATCCAATTTGCGGGCACCGCGGCTACCCCTTACAGGATAGGTGGTGCCACCCAAGAACCACACCAAGAACATGGTGGACAGGCAGTGACACCGCCTGTCTCCAACAAGGCACAGGTGGTGTCGGTCATGGAGAAGTTAAACAAATGATATGGGAATAATTTACTCATTCTTTTGATTTGCAATGACTCAAGGATGATATTAATGCATACCATTATTGTTTTTGGCGGGTCTAGGCTTCCAAAATATGGTGATATGGAAGGAAATAACACATGATGACAAGGATACTGCTGCTGAAAGGAATCCAGTTTGTATTGTTGCACTCCGAAACTATGGGCTCTTAAAGTTCTTCTGGACACTAAGCATGGTGTCCCATGAGAGACTACTGGAACACATACTGAGAATGTGGAATCTAGAACAACAGTATTTCGAGGTGGTGGAACATATACTTACAGTGGAGGTAGAGGACATCTACTTCCTGACTGGCCTATTGAGACGAGGTGCCCCCATCTCACTGACAGGTTCCCGTGGTGAGGAAATTACCACCAGAGAGCTCATAGATTGAAACTGTGTACCAAGTACAGGCAAATCGGGGAAGAAAATCCCCATCAGGGCAATGATAGACAAGGCTCTATGGATCATTATTTTCACCATGCAGAGGGTGGTAGGGAGCCAGGGTGTACATCAGGATTCCAGGGCACATATGTTGTATGCCCTAGAGGCTATGGCACCTACGGTGTTCAACTGGGCGAAAGCATTACTGCCAATCTTCAAGGATCAGCTGACTAAATGTTGGCAGGGAGAGCTGAAGCAGTTCGGCTTTGGTCCCATCTTAGCTTACTTCTTCTTTGAGCGGGTCCCCCAGATGAGACCCCAGATGGCTTTCCAAAGCTGATAGCATGGGACCCCCGTAAGTTGAGGTGGGTCTAGGTGATGGCTCGCACAGGAGTGGGTAGGGGCAGAGTGAAGTTCGGTGATGCATTCTTCAGATGGCTACGGGATCAGATGCTCATGGTCGAGGACTATGCCTATGCAGGCACAGATTTTATAGGTGATCCTAACCTACCACTCCCACCTAGAGGGCAGTGGGGTGACATTGGTAAGAATCAAGAAACCCTAACAATGGAAAATGTTTTTATGTTTTTTATGTTTTTTATTTTTTATGATAAGTGATGAGACCTATTTGTCTTCATGTAGATGTTGGAGCAGCGAGAACTGGAGGAGCATATCCATTAGACAGGTGATTCAGAGCTTGCTTCGTGCCATAGGATGCTGATATCATTGGGGAGCTGGAGGATAACCTAGAGAGGTTGACTCTGGACATCCCAGATGCTGACATAGATGACCTCCCGACTAGATATCAGAGATCTATGGCACGAGTACCAGGCCGATTCAGCAGGCTACTACGTAGGGTGGCTCAAGCAGTGATGTGTTATCACGAGCACCATTAGTGTATGAGACATGTATACTGAAAGCTGATAGCTTCAGGATTTTTTGTATGATGATTTTTCCTAAAAGCCTTCGTGCTTCAGATGACGTCTCGGGACCTATTTTTGTAAAAAAAATTCGTATATATATATATATATATATATATACATACTTTTACATGGTGTTTATACATTTCAAATGGATAAATGCATTTCCTATGAGTTCTATGTGTCTTTAAATGTTTATTTACAATGTACCATGTTTGATTTAACGTCATGAATGGGAAATATGCCAATGTAAGATGTAATTAGCCAATGAATTAGCAACTACATTATGTTCCCTAGGGATATGCCTATATGTAATGGTTCCAAATGATCTTTCTAACAAGCGCACCTTCCGGGAGAGGCGGAGGAGCACCCGATTCCTAATGGCGTAGACATGGTTTAAATGACAAACCACGAGCTGAGAGTCCATCAAAACTACTAGGTCACGGACATCCTGGGAGGCAGCTTCAGTCTGGAGACCAATGACTGCTTCATACTCGGCGATGTTATTAGTAGTGGGACCTAAACAAACCGCTCTTGAACTGAACAAATCTTCAGCTGGGGAATAGAGAACCCAAGCAACCGAGGCTAGATTCAAGGTGTGCTTGTAAGCACCATCGGGGAAGCCGTAGAAAGCCATCTGCATGACCAAAACATGGTATAAACAGATGCGGACACTAAAACTCAAAACCATCTTTAAAATACTTAAAGCACACTGAAAGTCAATCAATATACATATATACAAGATACCATCCAAGAAGACCTAGGAATAGTACCTTTTCAGGTACAACCCATTGTGAGGTTTCCCCAAAGGGATCCCATCATAATCAACTAACTCATAGGCTCCTTTCTCTAACACTTTGAAAATAACGAAAGGTCCATACCACATGGACTCGAACTTACTCTTCCCTAGCTTGTCACATCTCTGGTCATAAGTCAAAACTAGGTCACCCTCGTTGAAAACATGAGGCTGGACGGATTTATTGTACTGTGCTTTGATGTGTTTCTTATGTGCCTCATTAGCCAAGGCAGCATCTCTATGAGTCTCATCAAGGTTATTTAAGTACAAAAATCTCACTTCCTCTGCAGAAGTGTCTGGGAGGAGTTCGACGATGAGTTGCAAAGATGGAATCTGACATTGGATCGGTAAGACAAATTCAAGTCCATAGGCAAGCTGGAATGGTGTGAAACCAGTAGTTGTTTTCACGGAAGTTAGATAAGCCCAAAGAGAGGAAAAAATAACGAGATGCCAATTGGATTTATGATCTCCAACCATCCGATGAAGCATAGTTTTCAAAACCTTGTTAATGGCCTCTACCTGACCATTAGCTTGCAGATAATACGGTGTAGAGTTTTCATGGTGAAAACCTAGCTTGGCACTCAATTCCTCCATCATTTGATTACGACAATGAGATCCGTGATCAGTGACGATGGACTACGGAACTCCAAATCTAGAGATGATATGATTGAACAAGAAGAGAGCAGCAGTCTTACCATCTTCTACATATGTAGGCATGGCCTCAGCCCATTTTGTGAAATAATCTATGGCTACGATGATGTAACCATGCCCCTCGGCTGAGGTAGGTTTACAATGCATGAAGTCAATCCCCCATTTGGAAAAAGGGTCAACAGCAATGACGGGGTGAAGTGGAGCAAGATGGCTGCACTTTTTGGGATAAAAATGTTGGCAAGGTGGGGATTTCTTAACAGCCTCATGGCAGTCTTTGAAGACAGAAGGCCAGAAATAGCTAGCATGAAGGATTTTCTGGGTTGTAGCCATCCTAGATAAATGACTACCACATGCTCCAGAGTGGCAATCATTCAACACGTGTTCAACCTCCTCATGAGTGAGGCATCGCCAGAGAATGGAATCAATCCCACATCTATACAAGGTATCATTTAAGATAAGGTAGTACTTCACATGGTGATGGATGTAGCGATTATCATCGCAAGATATATGCGTCTGAAAACGTCAGGTCTGGAGATAAATCAACAAATCTCCATACCAAGGATCAGTAGTGCTAATTAGGAATAGGAATTCATCTGGAAATGAATCGATGGGCTCAGATTCTGTGGTAGCACAGGGAAGGTCACATGTAAGCTCGGTAAAAACCAAGGATTTCTTTGATGTATCCTTGGCAAACTTGAGATCGAACTCCTGAAGGATAACGATCCAATGGGAGTAATTGCCCCCAAGTAACTGATGAGTCAGAATGTAGTACATCGGGTTCTGGCCTGCCAATACAGTGGTAGTGTGAAGCAGAATGTAGTGATGAAATTTTTGCACAGCAATGACTGTGGCCAAATCTAGCTTCTCCACATGTGAATAATAGGTTTCAGAATCAATAAGATTCTTATTGGCGTAATAAATCCCATGCTCTTGACCGTGGAGATTGTCCTGCACTAAAACCATGGTGATGGTAGTAGCTAAGGCAGCAATATACAAGAGAAAATCCTTTGAATAATCTGGGGGGTGTATCACGAGTGAATGATTCAAAGCGTGCTTAAGACTATCAAAGGCGCATTGGGCCTAGTCATCCCAGAAAAATGGAGTGTTCTTCTTGAGGAGACTCATATAACCGTGCGTTTTCTCAACGAAATTGCACATGAAATGGCGGAGAAATTTTTCCTTCCCCTGCAAAATTTGGAGTTCAAGGATGTTGGTTGGGGCTGGTAGATTAATGATATCGGAAATATTCAAAGGATCGATCTGGATTCCATATTTGGATAGCACAAATCCAAGCAGACATCCCGTCTCAGCGCAAAAAACACATTTATGTAGATTGAGCTGTATATTATAATGACGACATCTCAGGAATATGTCTCTAAGATGACCAGGATGGTCCTCCCGTCACTGTGAATGAGCAGGGAGGTCATCAAGGTATGGTTCAACAATATGTTTAATGTCGTGAAATGCATAGGACATCGTGCGCTGGAACGTGGCTCCAGCATTTTTCAAGCCGAAAGTTAAATTCTTATATGCAAAGGTTCCCCATGGGAAAATGAATGTCATCTTATGCTGATCGGAGGGAAATATCTCAATCTAATTGTAGCCAGAGAAGCCATCCATGAATGAAAAGATGACACTTCCAGTGCAGTTGTCGATAATCTGATCGATGTGCGGGGTAGGAAAGTTGTCCTTGGGACAAGCTTTATTTAAATCCCTAAATTCAATGCAGACTCTAATGGTGCCCTTCTTTTTATTGACAGGGATAATGTTCGATACCCATTCCGTTAGAGGTACAGGATAGATAAAACCAGCATTCAGAAGTTTCTCGATCTCAGCTTTAATAGTTGCGGCCTTCCTAGGATGGACTTGCCTAAGTTTCTTCCTGACAGGTTTAGCTATGGGATAAGTTTTAATCTCATGGACCACAATGGAAGGGTCAATCCCCGACATCTCTTCATAGGACCAGGCAAAAATATCACGGAATTCCTTAAAAAGTTCCTTATATGCTTTAGATTCATATTTGGAGTAGTTCTTCCCAACATGAACGTGCTCAATAACATTAGGCTTAGCTGATATGTCAATTGGGTTCATCTGAGTAATGTTGCAAAGCTTTCCTTCAGAATCTGTCTCTTGCAACAATATAGGAAATGTAGAACGTTGAAAATATCAGTAGGAAACAAGGATGCAAAATCATGGCTACCCGAACTGGTATTGGGGGGGAACATGGATCTATGATGGTGATCCTCCCAAATGGTCTCATCCGTATTCATGATCTCTATAATAGACTCGTTGGAAGGAAAAGTATCGAAGAGATAGTCTAGAATCAGAAGAGAAGGTTCTAACCAGTATGGTAAATGGTAAGGATCTGAAGCCACCAAATGAATGTCATTAGTGTGATCATCGAAACAAGTTTGAATGGTGTCATACATAGCTTCGTGCAGGCTCAACAAGGTGGAATCAACAACATTTTGTCCCTGGGACTCAAAATCAAATGAGGCAATCATATGTACTATCACGGTATCCATGCTAGGAGGAGTAGATGGAAAAATCCCCATAAGGGACTAATCCTTTAGCATACCTACCCCAATCGACTGGTAAGGAGGAGGGGACTGACCTAACATGGGGATGTTATTAGCCATGGAGGTAGTAACATCCGACGTACATAAATCAAGTTGTTCAATGGTAACAATTCTCCCGAGATGCAAGAATTGGGCTGTTTGAAATACTATTGAAGCAACAGCATTCATGGCATAGAACCAATTCCTTCCTAAAAGGAGGTTATAATCCAAAGGGTCATCTACCACTTCTACTTGGATGGAAACGATTTTCCCCCCCAACCCAATCGTGAGGGATGATATGAGGCCATGGGGTTGGAAACCTCGTCCATCAAAGGCTTTAAGGGTCATAGGTGATGTAACAAGCTCGGAAGAGCCAAGAGCTTTCCAACAAGTCAGAGATAACACCGAGGTCTAAGCTCCTTCATCTAGTACCATTCGAAAGACTTTATTTCCCACTACTTTCATAATGATCTGAAAAGCAAGTTTATGTGGTAATCTAGGTTTATAGTTCTCAACGTTGAAGTGAATCAAGTTAGTTTTATTCGGGTCTACGGCTCCTAATGTGGTCAACAAGTTCTTACATTGTGTAGGGAAACTTTGGAGTACTTCTAGGGTAGACATCGCACAAGATGCCTGAGCGAGATCTTCAACCACATTATAGAATTGAGAAGCTCGAGCATTAGGATTAAAGACAGCCTTCCGAAGAGTACTCTTTGGTGGGCGGAAAATCATGTCGAGAGTAGGCTTCTCGATAGACAAGGGAACAGTAGACGAGGATTCCGGAGAACTAGTAGAGGGAGCTTTCCCTGAAGAAGATTGATCTTCTTTCTGATCTATGGGTTTATCATAATTTTGGCTTTGAGTTTGTAGATGGATGGTATCTAAGTACATCTTACAAATTTCCTCTGATGAACTAGAGTTACCCTGGTTAGGCATATGGTCTACCAGTTGTTGTTGAGAGGGAAAGGGATTTGTAAGTACTGCAAGTGTGAGATTAGACTTCAAAAACTGGGAGATTTCGTCCCAACGGGGATACTCCTTTGAAAAGTGGTCACCACCGCACAACAAACAAGGATATTTATCCTTCCTTTTCCCATTGTCATTGTCATTATTAGTTGATCGTGGGGTCTTTTGTTGGTTTCCAGGTTTTTTATTTTGATTTTTACTTTTCTTTTTATTACCCGAGGTTTGAGTGCTTTGAATAGAATTGACCTCGGCAGAAACGAGTAGCAGTTTGGGTTTGCTTGGCAGGTTTCACTGTGTATGGGGACTGGATTGAACCAACAATCCCATCAACAGGTACTTCTGCTGGTGGCTTGGCAGGGTCAGTGCTGGGGAGAGGAGCTTGAGGAATCAAGTCATAAAGAGTCCCAGACTGGGAATAAACCAAGTCTAGGTACTGAGCCTGACTAATAGCCTGCTCTTCGGTAACGACACCACCCATGGCCACATCTCAGGAAATAGGAGGAAAAAAAGACTTAGTGAACCAATCAGCTAACAACTGATATGGAATAGGGCCCTTAATAAGCCTTCTCCACTCATGAATATGATCAGAAATGTGGGTGGAGGTGTTCTGTCGTAGAGAAGTTAAAAGATCAGTGCCCATTTAATAATGAATAGGGAGCTGAAAGTGCGTAAGAAATATAGTTTCCAATGAGCCAAAATCCACAAACGAATGTTGTGGGAGTTCAATATACCACTTCGCGACCATACCAGTCAAAGTTCACTGGAAGAGTCGTAACCGAACGGAATCATCCATGACGGAGTTTGAGGAACACCACAAATGAAAAGTCATAACATGGTTTGGCAGATCTTCACCCTGCTTCCCATTGAATTTTAGAATATCCGATGGTAACTTTACCGGAATGGGAGGCCACGAGATATTGTGTCGAATGGGATCATTAATCAACTTGGTCAAATCAGGCAAGTCCAAAGTTGCTAGGAAAGGTAACTGTCTATTGGGCTCCACATACTGATAATATTGATATGGCATGTAATTACTAGTAGGTTCATAGGTATACTGATAAACAGGTTGCTGTAAGGGAGAACTACCGAGAAATCCACCCATGGGGGGTTGATTTATGGAATTAGGACCGCTAGGACCTCCAGGGCCTCCAGGAGGAGGACCGCCAAAGCCACTGGGACCACCAGGACCACAAGGACCACCATGACCACCACGACCACTAGGAGGCAGACCATCAGACCCTCAAAAACCTCTAGGAGGTGGTAAACCTCCAGATCCACTAGAATGACTAGGTTGAGGGCCACCGGACCCTCCCAATCCATAAAGAAGAAATCCACCAGGTCCCCCAGGACCACTAGGACCACTAGGACAATGAGGAGGACTTCTAGACCCTCCAGAACCATTAGGCCCCCCAGGGGGAGGACCTCCATAAGGTGGTCCTCCCGCACCTCCTGCAGTATGTATGGGTATCCCTCCCATGGTTGGCATGTAAGACTAGTTGGGTTGCCTCCATGGCATAAAAGTGTTTCTAGGGAATGGAATTCTAGTAGGATTAGATGGATGATTACCTACAGGTATTTGATAACCATAACCACTAGAATACTGAATGGGAATAAGGTGTGCCCCCAAGGACTGACCTGAACTAGATGGGGGATTTACCACATTAGTGTGGGTGGGAGGGACAAAAATTGTAGATGTTTCTATGTTAGGGGTCTACCCTTGAATAGGTACAACTCCGGCATCAGATAACATAGGTCATGTCGGGGGTTTCCCCCTGGCATTCAAAGGTACTGACGAAATAGGAATTGAAGGTTGGGCCCCAGATGCAAAATACCTAGGAGGATTTGGAACATACATAACATAAGAGGTGATATGGGTGGAAATTTGACCTGGGTTGCATGTTGTTAATGGATGATCTATAATCGGTTCAATGGGTCTCATAGAATCGGCTAGTGAATGATATCCCACAGGAAGGAATGTGGAATGAACTGGTGAAGAGCCTAATAGGTTATCAATCTTCTTTTCTACCTCCTGGGCACGCAGGATAGTAGCATGTTATTGCCTGCGTTCTTCTTCACTTTCAAAAGAACTTACACGGGTGCCAAATGAGGCAATGTCCTGTCTAATAGGTGTACTCCCAAAAATGAGCATTAGGACCAAATTATGGACGGGTATCATCAACATGACCTTCCACGGGAGGATGGAATGATGATTATTCTCAGGAAGGCTATTGGACCAAGGGAGGCGAGTGTGAAGAATATGGTACTCCACTTTCCACCACCACATTATCTCCTATTTGGGAGGTGGTAGCAGCTCCTTGGTTGATAGATTCCATTGGATTTTCTCCTGAAGTAGGAGAAAAAATAGGTGGCAAGCCCCGTACTCTCATGGACTGTCTTAAATCGGCCAGTGTGTACAGTTCCTATCTAACCTAGGGTCTGAAATTCTAGAAAAAACACACCAAAAGACTTCCCTACTCAAACTATAGGTCAAAACAAGCACACTTATAATGACAAAAGGAGTTCAAAAGTCAGGTCTCTCACTAGGATTGTCAAGGAGGTGCCACTCACGATATACCTCGAGGGTACGTGTGTAGTAATCTCCCCGAATGTTGTTTTTGGTGTATGGCTCCAAACAAGACAGCCAAAGGGCTTTTCTCAGATAAATAACGTACCCTAGTGGGGTCTCCCGATATACTCAAGGTACGTGGGAGCTCGAATCGGTAGTAGTGCTATCTAATGCATAATTGTACACAAGGGGCCTTCCGATATACAATCGAGTACGTGAAGTACCTTTCTATATACCTCAAGGGTATGTGAAAGGTTGTTCGATATACTGATGGTACATGGAAGAACCGCGCGAGTCCCAGAATGTAATGCTGACAAATAATGACAGCTCCTACGTTTTATGACGCTTGAACACATCTCTAACCTATCACTCTACGTAAATTTTAACCTATAGCTACCATTAATTTTAACTTGTACGGTTAGGTGAATGCATGATGTTTTGACAGAAAAATAAAACCATGCAATATGCTTGTGCAAATGTTCACTTTACTGTTCAATATGCCTACTTACGGGAGGGAAGCGAGTGTTTTTCTTTTTGTTTCAAAACCAAAAATCATTCCAATCAACAGTCATGAACACCAAATCAAAGACAAGCAAATAATTCTACAAACCAAATTATTCTTTTCGAAAGCAAATGGGAAGGGTGAGAATCTCTTTTCCTAAAAGAACAACACCAAGCACACCTATATGTCAATGCACTCTAACTTTTCAAATTTCTTAAAAACATAAGCAAATCTAACTTAAAACTACCATTTTTTTTAGTTTGATCGAGATAGTCCTATATGCATGAGAGGTGAAAGATCATAAAGGTCCTGAAAGCTTATAAAGCCAATCAGAAAACCCAAATCCAATGCTAAAAAATGATGTCCTAATCTCAAGCAAAACTTTTCTTTTTTGTAGGGAAGAAAAAGAAGTTTACTATGAAAGCAAGAAATGAAATCTAGAAGATAATCTAATGTTCTTCTTTCAGTATATGCAACGAAAAGAGAGTTCAATGAACACCCTAACTTTCAGAAAACAAGAAATCCTTCTTTAAGCATAACCAACAAGCGAGAAGCGGATGAGCAATCAAAAAGTCCAAACAAATTTTTGAAATTCCACTCAAAATCAATCTTAAACCATCAAAGCAGCAAGCCACACACATCAGATTCAATAACACAAGCCTGATGACAGAACTAAAAGCAATCAAAATTCCAAATTTTCACAAAGAAAAATGAGAAAAGGGTGTTTTGGACTAATTCCTACATTGTACCGTGCTTCGTAGGTGTGGTAAGAGCATTTCCAAAGTAGCACCACTCCTTGCAAACCAGATACAGGTAGTGGCACCGCACACTGCTCACTATGTTCAGCCAGTGGCACCACTCCTCATACAAAGCATGGCCACGGTTCCCTGTAGATGGCCAAAACAAAAAAGAGAATGATGGATCAGATCAAAAAAGACTAGATCAAGGCAAATACTGTCGAATTCAAAGTGGTAACAGAGCATAAAAAACCAAAATGACTCGGATCTGAACAAATCTGGAAATTTCAAACCCAAATAATACAAATTAGAAAGTAGATCTGACTAAAAAGAGTTGAAGAAAACAGAGCCTGTATTCGGACAAGAGTTGCAGATTGAGGAAGATCAAAACAACTGAATACATCAATCCCCAGCAGAGTCGCCATATTTGTTAACCGGAATATTTCACCTCATACGGACAGCAAGGTGTTCCATTGGTCTAAATGGTTTAGATCCAAAACAAATAGATCACAGAGGTTGATAACTCTCCCTAGATGTTGTAGATATCTGGGATACAAGGATTTGATAGTCCACTTATGTACCTGCAATCAAGCTCAACATGAAATAGATCAAAGCAACCAGAATATGATCTACTAATCTATGCTAGTGACAACAAATCCCCTCGTGTGCAAGTATCATGCAATAAAATATAAATTAATTTCAGTTTTGATGGATTAGCTTTGTATCATTATATTTTTTATGTAGTAATATACAGGGACATGAATATGTATGCATATCTGAGCACATAGGCACATCAGTGTCACTATCTGTCCATCAAATTCCTTTTTCCCACCATATATGCCAGGTGTAGCCCCTGGAATACATGTCCCTTTCCTTGCATCCCTCCCCAACTCATTACATCCATCCCTTGCCTCCCATCCACCACCACAATTCCATCCATCTCCCCCTTCTTCGTCACAGCCTTTGCTCACTCTCCCCCCGTACCACCCATCCACCCCCTCCCTTTCAATTTCCCATGTTTCCACCCTCCCCCCTCCGACCACGATACACCATCCATCCATAGTCACCCATCCCTCCACCCCATCCCAAACCTCATCCCCTCCCCCATATCCCCCCACCACCCTTGTTTCCCCTTCCAGGATGGCCTATTCCATTCCACGGCCAGTTGGGGTTTATCGCCCTACATCACCACTTTTCCCACTCCATTCCACCCCCTTTCTCACTATTCCCTCTATTTTTGTAGCCAACATCGATGTGGCTACATCCTCCACTATGCCATCCACCCTAGAATCGAAGCAGGTTGTCCATTCCACTGCTCCACCTACCATCCCGGAGGACTAGCCGGCCACTCCAATTTCCAGCCCCGAGGACCAGCCTGTTGTGTTTAGGGTGTGATTGATTAGTTTATGAAAATATCATGCAATATTAACACAAATTAACATAGGTAGTAAAATGTATGAGTTATCTTACTATTTAAATGTTGCAGGGCAGCATTGCTAAGAGACTTGAATCACAAAGGAGGGAAAACCCCTCACCACTTACGGTCTCGTCTGAGGTGAGCTATTTAGGATTTAAAAGATTAATTTTTATTTTTAAATATTTTTTTTATACTTGTATAATTTCATGTAGGATTTTACATTCAATTGTTGTCGTTTCAGAGCCTAAGGGGAGGTTGTCGAAGCAACTAGAAGGATTGAGCTTCCTCTAGATTGAAGAAGAGGAAGATAGATTTTGGAGGTGCACCTGGTAGCTCCAAGGGTGGGAAGGAGGATTGGGAGACCCTCCTATGTATATTATCCATGATGTGTAATTTTGGTGTGAGTTTCCATATTTTGTATAGGGCATGAGTTGCCATATTTTGTATAGGGCATGAGTTCCCATATTTTGTATAGGGAATGAGTTGCCATTGTAAAGACATTGGGAATGATGTTCCATTTTTCACTACTAATATATATGATTGTAAATTTGTGTATATGAATATACCATTTTGCACTTATTTATATTACTTTTCCTTTGATTACATATTTGCATACATTATGTCGAATGCAGCAGTAGATTGCAGTTGATCCTCTTACAATACTTATTGTTGTTGAAGCAATAAAGTATGTATGTTCACAATAAAATCCATAAATTTTTTAACACTGTAGGTTAGTTAACAAAAAAATATACAATTGCATAAATGTGTACAATAACAATGATAATTTTAAATACCAAATTCTTGATCTTGTAAATCATATTGCAAATAATTTTTCAATCTAGCAAAGTTTCCCATGAAGTATTCCTCTTGCTACCAATTTTATCGAGATATTTTTATAGTTTACCAAGCCTCCCTTCACCCCTCAGCCCTTCCATTTGTTGTCTTGTCTTGTCATACCTAGATTTGGCCTTGTTATTGTAGACCTAAACCCTAAGTACCTAGACCTAACTAGACACCTAACCTAAAACCCTAGCTTTCTACCATTCCAAACCCTTCCTCCCTTCTCTATCTCCTAACCTACTCGCTTACCTTTCCACCTCTCCTCTCTAATTTCCTAACCCTAATATTGGAATATCTTACTCCTATCCTCGACCTATAGGATCAGACCTTGGCCCCCTTTCAAAACCCCTTCTCTAGCCTTAGAATCCCTCTTAGGACTCTACAAGTCAAGCTCTCTAAGACCCTAGCTACCAACAAATCCTAGATAAGAATCAATTCTAACTAAATTTGGTCACTCATTCCATGAGTGTATAATATTGTTTTCTTCTCTCTCCTCCACAACAAGCACACCAAGTAACCTTAGGGTTTCTCAAATGCCACAATCCCTAGCCTTCTTCTGTCATAAAAGCTACAAAGTTAAATACTTTATTTGCTCCTGAAGGTGAATTTCATGAAGAATGTCATCTAGCCCTTTGTTGAACCCTAACTCCTATTGAACCAACATACTAACATCTACCCTCTCCCTCCTCAATGTCACCTTCCTTTGTGATAGATACACAGTCATAGAGGATTGTGTATATCATTGACATTTCCAGCCATATATAAGAATTTTTTACAGTGATATACAAGTAGATTTGCACTACTAAAATACCAAAAATACCTCTAAAAAACATGTACAAGATACCATCTTTTTTGAGGACTATCATATAGGTACCAAGGTAATTTTTAGGGGTGAAATTTCACCAATTGGCTATTTTTGGGTTTTTTTCAAAAAATAAACTTGTTTTTTAGTCTCTAATATCGCCTATATTTACATCAAATATGTTTTTTTTATCATAATATTAGCCAAAATTTAGACAGTTTAGTGTTAATTGTATGTTTCATATTTAATATTCTCCTACCTATCTATAAACATGTTTTTTTCAATCCAAACCAATTGCCTAGAATACTATACTTAAGTATAATATTGGAATCCTTAAAATATACCCTAGGTACTTGTAGGCACTCTTGGCTTGATTGGAAATTACTATTTGGGACAATCACAGTAAAATTTGTCTTGGCTGGAAAATACATTTAGTTTGACAGTCTCATTCATTGACCAAGTTTGAATTGGCAATACTTGTAGTCCATTTGCATTTACCTAACAATTGTCTTCCTAATTAAAAAATTTAAATTGGCGTAGTTATTGAATCTTTACTTTGAATGGAAGTAACATTTTGGGACACACATACTTGGCTGAAAGTTATCATTAGTTTGACAGTCTTATTCATTGTCCAAAATGGAATAGAAAGCACTTGTTTTATTTTGGTATTTACATAGTAATTATTGTCTCATTTTTCAAGCGAGAAATTGATATTGGAATGATCTTCTCTTACCATTTGATTGACTAGAAATTTCATAGTATTGATGAGCTAAGAATCATATTGAACATGACTATTGTTGGCTTGCATTTGTTACATCTACTTGGAAAACATTGATTTTGATAAATTTGGCAATTCATATCATTTGAAGATGAAGTTGGCATTGCTTACTCTCATTGAATACATACATATTTGTTATTCTATTGTTGAGCACTTGCAACTTTAATGATATCTTATACTTGTTGCTTTCGCATAGGCTAACTGAAGTTTAAGGGTTAGCATGCATAACCGAGGGTTTAGAATCAACGAGGAAACCATAATCCTAACTGAAGTTTAAAGGTTAGCATACATAACCTAGCTTTAGGTTTTTGGTTTGTAGTTCATGAAACACTATATTTTTTTATATGTGTTCGTGTAGATTAGGTATATGTTCTAAGTGTATATAATTAAGTGAGACTAACATAGCATTTGATCTCTATGTATTTGAATTCCTTACAATTCATGAAACCCTGGTTGGTTGGATACTTGTAATCCATGTATGTGTCCTTACTTCTATTTCATACAATTATTTGTTTATACTTGTAATTCATAAAGCCTTAGTTTCTTTGTTGTAGTGAAGGTACATATCTTTTAGGTATATGGTATATTGGTTTCTAGTTGAGTGACACTAAAAATTCTAATTATATAAACCTAATGAGTTCATAAACCTTGGATTTTAGTGTTATGTCTAAAATGTGTGAACCATAGCTTTTAGGTTTGTGGTTTGTAGTTCATGAAACCCTAGTTATGTCGTAGTGAAGGTACATATCTTCTAGGTATATGGTCGACTAGTTTTTAGTTGAGTGGGACTAACAAATATAATGATATAAACCTAATGAGTTCATAAACCCTAGTTTTTAGTTCTATGTCTAAATTTGTGAACTCTATGTTTTAAGTGTGTGGTTTGTAGTTCAAGAAACCCTAGCTTTCTTGAAATTTTCTCTTATATATTAGGTATATGTCTAAGTTTATTTCCATAATATATGGTTCTTATTTGTAGATGTATGTGTAAATTTGTAATCCTTATATTTTAGGTTTGTGGTTTGTAGTTCATGAAACCCTAGTTTTTTTTTCTATTTGTACATGTAGCTTAGGTATATGGTTTAAGTATTTCCACATAAGTGAGACTAACATAGCATGTGATCTCTATGTATGTGAATTTCTACTTCATAAAACCCTATTTCGTAGTTATATGTGTAAATTTATAAACCATAGTTTTTAGGTTTATGGTTTGTAGTTCATGAAACCATATTGTTTTTGCTATTCTCTCTTAGAGCATAGGTATATGGTCTAAGTGGTTCTACATAAGAGAGACTAAAATAACACATCATCTCTATGTATGGGAATTTATTTCAATCCATGAAACCCTAATTGGATATATACTTGTAATCCATGTATGAGTGTTTACTTCTAATTCATACAATTATGTGTTTCTACTTTTAATTCATGAAACTCTAGTTTCTTTGTTGTAGTGTAGCTACATAGATTCTAGGTATATGGTATATTGTTTCCTAGCTAATGGAATGCGAGGATACCAACGGAGTTGATGGTTCATCGATCCAAACTCCGTTTCTCGAGTTATGTTGAGTTGAAATTCACATGAAAATGTTGTTCATGGACACTTGGTGACTCTCGCTACGGGAGAAAAAAAAACGGAGTAGAAATATTGCATGTCATTGGCTCCAAAAAGCGTGTATGGGAAATTCTAATATGGGAGCAATACCAGGAATGGAAAAGTGAAGGGTTTTGCAAAGTTGACCCACCAATGTGAAAGTTGCATTGAAGGAAACTGAGCAAAAACCCTAGTTTATGAAACCGATCCACAATGAAGTCATTGGGCCATGAAAACGTGGTGGAGAGGGCTCCGTATAGGTAATGGAATTCCAGAATACCAGTGAGGTCCATTCACCCCTAGAAATGGTGCACTGGCCCTACCCATGCCTCATTGTCCAAGTTGAAGGAGGAGTGGTTAACATATCTAAATAGTCATCTCATGTAATTTGTCAAACGTTTAGGGTAGGAGTGGTTGAACGTTAGGCTAGTGTGGTAGTGTAAGAGGGGTGTAAGTACAATTACCCAATCTCATTCAATATATCCATATGGATACTCTCTATTTCTAATTATCTCCATCAATATCTCGTGCTATGAATGAGGAAATAAGTAATGTACCCTTGTTGAGTTCTTGTTTGACATTGTCTGTAGATGGATGCCCATGCCAACAATCAAGTTTGTAAAGTGATAGACCACAAAACCTAGTTTGTAATCCATGAATACATTCCCACTAGTTCTTCTTGATTTCCCATCTAGTGTAGTATATTCACCTTAAACCACCATCAATCCAATAGAAAATTCATTTCCTTCATTATCAATCAATGATCCGTTCAAGATTTACTTACCTAGAATGCATCGTTCCAACCAATAATTCGTTCCCTATTCATTGTACTTCATGGAAACAACAACATATATGTGTCCTCGCTATACAAGATCTGAGATATGGTTGTAGTCTCTCGAAATCGCTCACTGACCCTCCTATAAGTGGGTTGTTTCAATGACTACACGTAGGTCTACTACAAGTGATATATGATCCCAATCATCAACCCAATCCATGCATTCGCATTCATCCCATTCACCACTACTACAAGGGATGGAAAAAAAATAAAGTTTCCACATCCATATTTCAAATAGGGGGTTGTTTGAGCTTCGAGCCGAATGAAATCCATGTGTTCCTTGTATTATGCTGCAACTATAGGAACAAGATCGATCTATGTCAACCACTTGCCAAAAAATCTTGACTGCCCTTCCTGCCTCTGTTGATGTATGTTGCACTTTAGTTCGGTCTCACATTGTTGCAGAGCATCATTGAACTATGTATTTTTCATCTTTGATATAGGGGTTTCTGGTAAAATTCATCTCCTCCCTTCGTAGCATGGTCTTGATGCATGCACCAGCCCCTTCATTCTCACCTTTGTCATGCCCAGTCTCAAAGTAGTTCCATATATGTGGCACATTGTAAGTCTTATGTAGCATACTCATCCATTGGAAGACTCGAGAATTTTTGAACTGGCTTGCACAACCATTTGACCATATCCAATGCTGATCCATATGTATATATCCCCCCTTTAGATGATCATAGAAAATTCAAAAACAATGTTGCACATAATGCATATCATGTCATATATCATCACTTATGTAAAAGTTTGTCTCCTTCTGTATTATCCTGTTGTTAATGTTTCTCTTAGGTCCATGCCTATACGTAATATGTACCATGATCCTGACTTGGTCGAAATAGTAGTATTGACTCTAAATTTGATTTTGTGGCTGAAGGGTGTATTTTTCTACAAAATCCACAATTGACAATATGGTCCCAATGGGAAATTTGTCCCTCCGTTTTTTGTAGTGCTCATCCTACCATCGCACTACATGCACATGCTGAACATACTGCTAAGTTTTCTTGTATAACACCATCAAAAAATCACATACACATACCTATTTACATGAAAACAGGGTCTGTATTAGAATGTGACCTTTAAAGAATGTATATGTAGAAACTGAACGTGTAAGAGAAAAAACATGAAATAATCATTTGCACCTATGACTTCACAAATGCAATATTTTTACTTTCATCCGCATTATCTTATTGATAGGTTACATACTTGAATCTCTGCATCTCTATGATCATACTGCCAAATTGATGCTCATCTCTTCCATGAATGCAACGCTTTAAAAGAGAAAACCCACTACACCTAAAAAAATTCCCATAGAAACATGATTTTCCATAATACTTTTTTCCCATTCCTTGGACACATGATGCTACCAATAAAATATCTTGATGCATTTGGTGGTATTACAGATTCATTGCATCCCTGCTCAATGTTAGTATGAAAATCACAAAATGTATGTTTATACTCGTCATAAAAATATTCATATTCTACATGGTATCTACAACATCATGTGTTCCGATCAATGAATATACGAATGTACCATGGTTTACATTTCTCAAAAGGACCTTTGGTCCAGGTTCAATTGTGTGTGCTCATTCCTGAATCTCTCATAGAGTTCATTTTGTGTCATGTAAAGGAAGTGTTTGACGTGGGGTTCACGTTCAGTAGAACCTTTTCTCAACTTTAGCACATCTCTTTGGTTATATGATGGTCTGGTATGATCATGCCAAAACGTTTGTACTAATTCCTTAATATCATCAATTAGCTTCATATCTCGACAAGGAAACCTGCCGACAAAAGCCCAACAATATTTTCCACCTGGAGTCTCAATATTTTCTCTTATAACAGAGTACTTTTCAACAATTTTTCTATTTAATTTAAGTATGTGAGAAGTGTGTGACAAGAGGATACGTTTCTGTGTGGACTCACTTACAACATATTTTGATAACACACGCCGATCCACACAAAGCTATTTAGTACAAGACATCTTCCCAATCGCATTAAAATAATATTGGAGATTTCTAACAATATGATTGTTAGCCTCTGAACTTCTAACCATATTTATGCCCATAATTCTCCTAACAACAACTAAACAATTTGAGTTTAACAAACATAGTAATAATTGACATTTACCTGCATCGTCTTTGGATTCAAAATATTCCTTCATTAATTTTCTACATTTCCTATCAATAGTGTGTTTGGGAAACTTACCTTCAAGGCCTAACTAACAACTTTTATCCACATGGATATGTCTAGGAGTCCTTTTTCTTGTACTAAACATTCGAGGTAGGGAACGTGGGCATGAGCTATGAATCCCAGAGCTTCTATGTTGTGGTGCTTCATTCACATGTTGGTCCATATTGGGAGTGTGCTTGACATGGTTGTGTTCTTTTTGTAGATATTTCAAGTTAATCATTGCTCCTACGTATAATGCTTGAAAATCAGGATCTCTGAATATACCTATGTCTTCAAAAGCTTCATCATGGCTCGTTGATGGATTGTTGGTTGGAGACTGTGTCAATGTTGGAATTTGAGTTGGGTCTGTCGGACACAACCGCTTCAACCTTGCTTCTGAACTAGAGGTTGTTCTATCATCAACTTTGTTAGGATCATTTGTAATATCAGTTGAAATTTCTGGACCATGTCTCGCTCTGTCCATTTCCAACCTGGCCTTTTCTCTTACGTAGGGTCATTTTCCTTTTCAATGGGCATATTCCTTTTTTTTTTTCTTACTTTGTTACATGAGTTTCCCATCTCCAAAAGTTTCTTTATTAAAACTATGATGTCCGACCTGTCACATGCCCCAATTTTGCAAATACAATTTTATATATATTGATTTTATTTGAGGACAATATGTTAAATTTTATGCTAAGTTGTAATTGATGACTTAGCAGAGTCAAGGATATTTAATGTAATTCTGAATATTTTAATTATAAATAAATAAAGAAGGAGACAACAGCTTAGGAGAGCTGTTAAAAGAGTGTTTACTCATCAAATTGGTGGAGGAGACTGGGTGGAGAGAAAACTGACATGTGGCAGCATCCTCAAACCACTTCCAACTGTTGCAAGTGGAAACCTCCCTACATTTGGGGTCATGATTCCCCAAGAAAGTGGAATCAGAGCATGTGGCTCAATTAATGAAAACTGACCCAAAAGACATAGGCAATATTTATAAAAATTCCCATTGAAGAGAGCTGAGGCTGCGCATTCTAGAGAAGTGATCATTCAGGTGAATGAATGTAGTTCAGAGAAATTCAATGGAAGGGAATTGTGGAAAGTGTTTGAGGGGATAACTACTGATTGATCTAGTGCATATTTTAAGCTGAAATATCTTACTGCTGAGAGCAGAGAATTTTACTGAGATATTGGACTAGTCTACTATTTGCATTCTCCACCAGTTCTCAGCCAAGAAGAACAAGAACAGGATCGGGGGTCCTAAGGAAGCGTTGTTTGAGTGCTCTCTAGGAGATTGGTAGGGAGGAATGACCTCCTAACATTGTTGTCATCTGTCCTAAGAAGGTTCTACATTATTTTGTTTTACTGTATTAGATAAATCTATCTGACTTTGAATGATTCGTGAATGTTACAAAGTTAGTTTGTAGAATGTTAGAATCTAGAGGTATTTTTAAATGATTTAAGAAATGAAATTGATTAGAAAATTAATGTGTTAGAATAGAAATAATTTATCGACTTTGTTTTTCCACACCTGGGAATCCAGGCAGTATTCTAGCACAGGTAGAATGTTTAAGAAGATAATAGAATGTCTGAGTAGAGAAGATTGTGCATTTACAGATAGTAGAGTAATTTTATTCATGTTAACATATTATGGAGGTTAAACAGTGTTATGATATGCTTATATTTCTCTATTTTCACTTAGTAACTAAATGAAATGCAGCAAAAAACCACATTAGAGTTACAACGATTACATACAGTTAAGTAAATAAACAAGCTACTAATCACAAAGTTTATTTTCTAACAATATCCACTAAATCTAAGACTAATATTTACTATAAAATAAATAGGGTTATATTTAAAAATACTTAGATTATAAGGAGTAAATTGAGTTACAGAATTTATGCTATATCATTTCAAAAACTATGAGTAAATTCTACCTGACAGTTTAGTAAATAAAAGCAATGAAAATATAATTAATAAATAGTATAAAACTAAATAATACCTATGTAGAAACTATTTATAATTATTAGAAAGGCTTATACCTGTAAATGTAAAAACTTCAAGGTCAAAACCCTAACCAAGTTATTCAAATATTATAAATAAAAACAGCTAAGCTGCAAACCATTTACTTGGATAATTATATAAATAAATGATTAGTCTACTAAAGACTGTTACTATTCCTCTTGAAGAAAAATGTACATTTACACAACACACCTATAATAATAACTTAACCAAATTAACAAGTAGCAGAATCTAATCATTAATAAACTGAAGAACTTAATTAGACAAGGGTTTCAGGAAAACCCTAGCTTGTATTTTCCGAACAAGTAAGTTAATATTATAAATTACACACTATGACTGAGTTATAGTCTTAAATAATAACAATAATTTATTTACAAATGATATTTAGACAGTAATGTTCTTCATTAACTGTCGAATAGGAAAAACCCTAATGTAGACAGAGTTACAATATACAAGATTACTGCAAAAACGAGACAGAGATCGAAGTAAAATCTTTCTTAAAACCCAATGTATTACATTGACAGGTCATAAGGATACAAACTTAACCAGATTACAACACCCAGCTCAGGGTCGATGTACCCAGCATCGTGGCATGGGTTTTAAAACAAAACTAACATTCAAATTATTAAATACTGTATATCCGTTATAAGTCAAGAAAATATTAATACAAGTCATGGCATCGAAGCCAGAGTCACCCAACTATATGCAAGGGTTTAATAATGAAAAACAAATCTTAAAAACTGAAGACCAAACATCCCAATACTGGAGGAACCAAGTTCATAATTTCTTTCCAACTGAAACCATTTTCCCCTAAGTTTGTACAATCAAGGAGTTGCCACATTGTAACTGGGTCTTACCCGTAGGTTTGGTTGTCAATCCAAACTTGGAGAGGGTTATTCCAAGCGTAAGGATGAGCTGTAACCTGCAAGTGAATATCAAAACCTTGATTACAAACTGAATTGTATAATTGTAATTGTAACTTAAAAACTTACAAACATTTGTAAAACATATTATTACCTGCAAGCGAGGAAATCTGAAGCCACAAAGGAGACGAACCAGCACAACGAATAGTACACCCTCGTGCTCACCTATGATAGAGGCAGTAGGGTTCAAAATGCATACTACACTGAAGAATGGAGCAGGATTTAAGCCTTGGCAATGGCCATACAATAAATCGACACTACAAAATTCTAACACAAAAAAAATACACACACAGCAACGCAATGCATGCAGAGAGAAATCAAATGCAAACTATGAGTCTTGAAATCCACACACTAGAGTGGCCACACTTCCCTACACATAGACAATGGAGCTGGAGACGAGCACAAGCGAGCCCTCATGGCCACAGTAAAACAGACAAAGCAAAGACCAAAACCCTCGACGAAGAATGGGGACTTAGGGTTTTGTTGGAGGTTTTTAAATCAAGCATTGCACAGTGGTGGATGTTCCACGTACCCAAAAAATTTATCCAACTCACGGTGGGTCGAATGATATAGTTGTCACTGCATTGTCAGGACAACAAATTATTATCAATAATTTAAACAATGACTATAATGATAATATATTCCCAAATTCAAAAATGTATCATTGCATGGATAAACCATAAGGTCAAGTTATGTTAAAGAACGAGACTTATATTGCCTCATTAATTCTTGTTTTATTTAAACCTTGGAATCATCGTTAGTATTGAACCAAAACATATTGCATCGATATCCTTGTTTTATAATGACCTTATAATCTTCCTTAGCAAAACATTTTATGAAGAGATCAATAGTATAGTAAAAGTTGATGACATGAGTTGATAGTATCACTATTGACCTATTCTTTTTATAACCATAAACGATGCATGTTTAAGCTGTTAGAACTAGTTTATGCAAACACTAATACGTAAGAACTAGTTTACAAATCAACAAGGTGTGTATAAAAATAATTAGTAATTACACCGTAGCATAACTCTTACTTTTGAATGTAGTCTATGGTACTAAGAGTAAGATAAACTTCTGGGAAGTATATGATCATTTTGGTCTTCATAAGATACCAAAGCTCTAAGATGAATCAAACCAAGATTAAATTAGTCTTGGTAGTAAAGGATAGTAAAACTATTCAAGAATAAATATAGTAGTACTTGTATTATAAATAAATAATATAATAATGTAATTTTGTCACATTACTTATGTCATGAAGAAATTTGGAGATTGAAATCACAACTTGACGACATTTGTGCAAATGATAACTTATAGAAATAACACAATAATAAGCTGATAAATTTCCTCTACTGAAGCTAAGTTAAAAGTAGAGTTGAGGGTACGTTTGTAACCTTGTTCTTAGAATGAAGAAATGTCCGAAATAAAAGTTATACTAACAAAAAATATTGAGAATGGTAAGGTTATTGGTCTTTACAACATGAATTTAAAATACTATCATAGTTGCAAAACAAGTAAAGAAAAGATACTTTACCTCGTAGTACCTTTGAATTCTATTAAGCAAACTTTTACTCTAGCAGTATATATATGCTAAAAGAAGTATATCTGGATTAACGCCTTAATAAACTCTTACTGGTTCAAAATTTACCTGTCAAGCCTATAAGATCCAGAAATCCAGATAAGTTAGTAATCGCTAAGTAAGCCCCAGTTAGAAAGTAACTTATCACCTACTTGACAAAATCAAATCATCAGTACAGCTAGAAACAATTTAATGCAGATTATTTACATCACATATCAAAATTAAATTAGTATTAATTTATATGTGTTTAAGTTGATCATTAGTTTATGTAACTGTCTCATTATCCACTAGCCATTAGTGGTTATCAAACTGCGACTCTAGTCAATTTATGTTACATCAAATAATTTTAATTTTTGTGAAAATTTGGGGTTATGACATGTGGTATCATAAGAACTGGATTAACGCCTTAATAAAATCTTATTGGTTCAAAATTTACATTTTTCTACCATTTTAGGTGAAATATAACTGAGACTAGCTCCTGGATCAATTAAAATAGCTATAGGGGTTTGGTTTATGATACCTTCTACTTCCACCATGTAAGTTTGATATTCTGCTTGTTGATTCTCCAAGGTTGCATTGATTCTGGGCATAGTCCTCGCTAAATCTCCGATAGTCATTTCCTCATATATGGTATGAATATTACTGACAGTATTTTTCTGATTAGGATAGACTGAGGCATAATGTGGGACATTACACTCCCATCACTTTATAGGTTCTTTGTGTTCAAATTTCTTTGTGTAATTACCATGGTTATTAGCAGATTGTTTACCCTTTGAATTGTTCTGATTGGTTGGTGAATTATTTTTATTCCCTTGGAAATTCTTGTTAGCAAAATTTCTAGTCTTATTGGTTTTAGAATTTCGTTTGGGAACAAATTATTTCTTCTTTTGATCATAAGGTTTTTTATTCTTCTTGGCCTTCCAGTTGGCCATGCTCTCCTTCTTCCGATTCTGTTCATAACAGAAATTGGCATATATATATGCTAAAAGAAGTATATCTGGATTAACGCCTTAATAAAATCTTATTGGTTCAAAATTTACCTGTCAATCCTGTAAGATCCAGAAATCTAGGTAAGTTAGCAATCGCTAAGTAAGCCCCAGTTAGAAAGTAACTGCTCACCTACTTGACAAAATCAAATCATCAGTACAACTAGAAACAACTGAATGCAGATTATTTACATCACATATCGAAATTAAATTAGTATTAATTTATATGTGTTTAAGTTAATCATTAGTTTATGTAACTGTCTCATTATCCGCAAGACGTTAGTGGTTATCAAACTGCGACGCTAAACAATTTATGTTACATCAAAAAAAATTAATTTTTGTGAAAATTTGGGGTTATAACACTACCCCTTCGTAAGAAGCAACAAATAAGGTATTAGTTCCATTATACAAGAAACATGACGCGTTCCAACATAATTAACTAAATTACATATATGTTAGTATGGTAATTATTGGCATTGATAGATAAACATTGATTAAAGGTTTCTCTTTATGTTTCAACTAAAGTTTCATTTCTATACTCTATCTGAGTCAAGTAAAGAGATTCAAGTTTGCAGGTATTACAATTATAGGATTATGACTTCCTTTGTGTTCAAAAGTAGTGGAAGTCATAAGAAGATGAGTGAAATATTATTCATTTCTAACACCTTTGGACCAGGGATAATTTTAGGGGCGAATTTTAGCCCGGTGGGATATTTTTCCATGTTTTTCTCTCAAAAAAGATTCGCCATTTTGCATTTTTTGAAGTCCTGTTTCACCCAATTTTGATGGGGTAAAAAATTTTCACCCTAAAAATCACCAAATTATTATATAAATGATATAAAATCCTTGGAAAATAAAATATTTTTTGAAAAATATCGCCAATCATTTTATAGTTGGCGTTTTAAGAATTGGTAATATTCGCCAACATTTCTACACTTTTAAATAAGTATGGTTCCTTAAAATCATCCCTGCTTCGGACAAGATGACATTACATCTAATATGCCACATTAGTTGTGAGGGGTGAAACAAGTTGGTGTTTGGATGTATTGGGAATAAATTACACAACAATTTCACTAATTACACAATGAGGAGGTTGCAAATCCCCCAAAGGAAGGAGAAATAATTGAGGTAGAAGAATCCTTGTCAAGCTCAAAGGCATGTTATGATAAATGTAGCATGAAGAGAAGAACATGGACAAGTTTGTGAACTATTCAATATGGACCCTCTACCATGATTGCTTCCAAGGTTTTTATATAAATTGAAGAGTCTCAAGAGATAACCTCATCTATTCCATCATTGTGGGAAATCAAAATATATTCATGTGCAAATCATTATTGGTCTACCTTGCATACTTCATCTTGTATAGAGAATATGGACAACTTGGTGAACTATTCAATATGGACCCTCTCCCATGATTGCTTCAAAGGTTTTTTTTCAAATTGAAGAGTCTCAAGAGATAACTTCATCTATGCCATCATTCTGTGAAATCAAAATATATTCATGTGCAAATCATTATTAGTTAACATTGCATATTTCATCTTGTATGGAGGATATGAGACTTGTTTAGCTGTGAAGTTGGGAATTCTTCTTGTGAAATTAATTGTTGGCTATGAGAAAGATATTGTTGTGGGAATAATGATAAAACATAAATCAATAAGATGATCTCAAATCTTGTGAATGAAAACAATTATTTGCAATTCACCATACCTATTCAAAATGATCTCTTATTGCAATGAAAAATTGTAGTTTGAATGTATCCACTAACTTCCAATACCACTGAATATGGTTGTTAGATTATGAGAGTGATATTCTATCCAATAGATCAAAGAGTGTCCAATTGATGATTGAGTGTGAGCCAAATTGAAAAGTTCGGGAGCACAAAACCCACGAACAATGGTAGAAAACCTATGAAAATTGGTAGCAAACCATGGAAGGAAGATTTTTTTTTTAACTAGCAACAAAAATAGTGCACACGCATGTCTAGGAGTGTTAACTCATGTATAGGATTGCGCACATGTGTCTATGCATAAACACACGTACATGTTGTTGCCTAACATTTACAGCATTAACTCACTAACGCTTATCCCATTTAATGACTAACGTTCTTCAACAATGTCTTGGTATCCACACATGTATGGGTATCTTTACAATATAGTCTTCACCAATAATTTATTCTTAGGCCCATGGGTGCCATTATGAGGTCCTAGGATCCTTACCTATAGCTAGTGGAGGGTAAGGGATACCTCCAACACTGACCAAGGATGGGTGTCAAGGTTTAACAAAGGTTTAGTGGCGAACATGGTCAATAACACATGGCCTCAAGCCCTAGCATGATAGTAGCAGAAATGGCAAACATGGTCACTAAAGTAGTGATAGTGGTGACCATGGTCAATAACACCATTGTCAATAACACGTGACCTCAATCCCTTGGTCAATAACAGATAGATGGTGCACCAGTAGCCCTATAAAATTTACATCGTTACTAAAAAAGCATACAATGGATTCACTCACCCTATACATGGTCATTTGAGGTATAACATGTTCAATCGTTATGGGTAAGGATGGGTGACATGTTCTGTGTGTGTGTGTGTGTATGTGTGTGTGTGTGTGTGTGTGTGTGTGTGTGTGTGTGTGTGAGAGAGAGAGAGAGAG